>JAJHIY020001843.1:0-57500 GCA_022114975.2 Lampris megalopsis | reverse complement strand
GGTCCTCCTCAGAAACATCCATCTGCACAATCATCCACACACACACACACACTGTGTGTGTGTGTGGTTTCTGTCCCTTGGTTTGAATAAGAAGGTTGGTTACAAGCCTTTCCTGCTACCTCTAAGATGCGGATGTTGACTGGAAAAATACTTAACCAAATACTTATCTAGTTGGACATGTGATGATGATGATGATGATGATGAAGACAGTGTGTATGTGTGTGTGTGTGTGACAGAGAGAGTAGGAAAGTATTTTAGGCTCTGTTCTGATAGAATGTCATATCTTACAAATAGTTGGCACACACACACACACGGACACACACATTCAGGCGGATTCCTTCTGTTACAGATACGCAAGACACAGACAGGAAGATGATGGATGGACAGAGAAACACACAGGAAGGACACCAGAACAAAGGAGAGGCGAGATGACATGAGGAGGAGGAGGAGGAGAGGAGAACAGAGGAGAGGAAACGACAAGATGGAAGCAGAGGAGAGGAGTAGAACGGAAGATAAGGAAAAGCAAGAAAGGAAAGGAGAAGAAAGGTCAAACGAAAAGAGAGAGAAGAAACAGGAGGCACGGGAGAGCGGAGGAGAGGAGAGGAGGGGAGGGGAGGGATGAAAGGAGAGCTGCATTTTTGCAGGTGGCCCGGTGGTCAGATAGCTCCAGAATTGCCACGGTGACATTTGACATCCCTGCCGCAGAGCATCTGAGCACGCAAAACACCTTCGCTCACCAAATCGGTCGTTTTTCCTGCGATAATTTCACACTTAAAATTTTAAAAAAAATGTACACAACCTCACGTTTTGTTGACGCACCAACTCTGAAACTCGTGTCCATCATGAATATTGTCGAGGCAGTTTCGGTCTTTTACGTTTTTTCACATCCTTCAATAGTCTCTCGGAGAATTTTGAGGGTTGCTGGGAAAGGATGACAAATTAAAAGCAAGGCATACTAAAAATTCGGAGTGCAGAGGTCTTAACGTTCTCTGCTCCCAGGTCGTCGCTGCTGGCTGCCCTTGACCTTTGACCTCTGTGATAGAATGTGTAAGCGTGAGTCGTGTGATATACAGAAAGAAAACGGTTCTTTTTTGGGGGGGGGGATTTTTTTCCCCAATTGTATCCGGCCAATTACCCCACTCTTCCGAGCCGCCCCGGTCGCTGCGCCACCCCCTCTGCCGATCCGGGGAGGGCTGCAGACTACAACATGTCTCCTCCCATACATGTGGAGTCGCCAGCCGCTTCTTTTCACCTGACAGTGAGGAGTTTCACCAGGGGGACGTAGCGCGTGGAAGGATCATGCTGTTCCCTCAAAAGGGGGATGCTCCAGCTATACCCACTCCTGTGCACCCCACCAAGGCTTCAGAGGGTTTCTGAGCTTCATCATTGACTTAATCCGTTGACTCAACAGGAGGGGTAGACTGTACATCTTACCCTAGGCCGGGTAGCCCCACTATTGAGGTCTTTGAGATGTGCGCAAATCTTATCAAACTACTTGCACGACAGCTTGCAAAACCATCTCTAGCTTCTTTTCCTCTTCAAGTGTCTTTCATAGCAACAGGCATGCAGCCGCTTCATGGCCCAGTTCCTCCCCAGTGAAGATGAGCTGATTGTTCCATGGCACTGATGAAGGTTGGCATCCCCTAGGGATGGGCAATGTGATCCAGAGGGGGCTGGTGTGGGTGCAGGTCTTTGTTACAACCAATAGTCTTTGCTAAGGACCTCGATTTGTAGACTCAGGTCCCCCCCGAACAGGCCCCCGACCCACCAAAGGGGTGCTAGTGCAGCGACCAGGACACATACCCACATCCGGCTTCCCACCCACAGACACGGCCAATTGTGTCTGTAGGGACGCCCAACCAAGCCGGAGGTAACATTGGGATTCGAACCGGCGATCCCCGTGTTGGTAGGCAACAGAACAGAACACTACGCTACCCAGACCTCCACAAGAAAACGGTTATTAAGTACACTTTGTGCAGTTTTGTGTAGTAGTTTAATGCTCTTCAATCTCCAGATGAAACCTTCAGTATCTCCTGTCCATCCATGGAGTCAGCTCGATGCGAATTAGATTTTTCCCTAATATTGCAGCACACTACTGGACTGACACACACACACACACACAAGCATGCAAACGCTCTTATAAATACAAGCACATATGTCCATGAACACATGGCCTGTGGCCACACCCGGCCATGCACACAGACACGTACATGTGTGCACCCAATACACAAAAACTACACACGCGGGTAGGCGCGCACGGTGACCCACAAGGTCGGCAAAATCCCGGGCAGATTAGTTGTTGTTCTTATGTAAAATGGATCAAGCGAGCTGTGCATCATCCCTGCTCGCCTGCAGAGACAATAGTCATGCCATCGTGATCCCATCCCTAACCTTGAAGTACAACCAATCAGCCTGTATATGTGTGCTTGTGTGTCCGTGCCTAGTTCTGCGTGTGTGTGTTTGCACGTAAATCATATTGTGAGATAATGCAGGATTTTATCCAAAAGGTCTGCTTAGCAGAGTTTTTGACTGGGCCTGTCGTGTCTCGGCGGGCCTGCAGATGTGAAATTGGCTCCAGATGGATTTGAGGAGACTGTCCTCCACCAAAAAACGACCCCATAGGTGGTTTGTACAAGTATCTGTGGCATATCTCCTGCCGCCGGTAGGGGGCGCTAATTTAGGAAACGCTCCTCTGGGTCGTATTAGAGGACAAACGACCTATGTGGTCGTATGGGTTAGAGGACTTGTTGGATTTGAGATATGAGTCGGCGAAACTCTTTTGTGTATAGGTATGCATGGCCCCCGGACCCATTTTTTGGGAGATCTGAAAACGTGTGCCGATCAAGATGTGCTGGTGTAAGCCTGGTGTTTTGGGGGAGGAAAAAATATGTCGTCCAAGCTGTGAGGTTTAACTTGACCGGATTACTCGTGGACACAGCTGTGGTACCAAAAAAGGCTAAACTCCCACTTTCCCTTGCAAAATGGAAATCAATCAGCTCTCAGAGATGGATAGTTAGCTGTAATTTAGCGGTCGGCTCCGTGCGTAACTGTAGTCCACCGATTTCCGGTTTCTACTGCGGCGGTCATGCCAGTTTCCTGTTTGTTGGCGCGTGCTACTGACAATGGCATATATGCAAGATTTTAGCATGGATAAATGTCAACGCCATGGACAGAATTGTCCACAAACTTCCACCAACGGCTGAAGCTTTTCAAGTTGTACGTGTCAGGTTACGTCACAGTTATGAGGAGCCGCGCCCTCATAATGTGCAGGCGTCGCCGAAAATATGCCATTGGCAACAGCGCGCGCCAACAAACCGGAAACTGGTATGACCGCTGCGGTAGAAACCGGAAGTCAGTGGACTACAGTTATGCACAGAGCCGATCGGGCCGAGACGTATAGTGGCCAGCGTGCATTCGATGTGCGCGTACGTGTGCACGTGAACACGTGGCAGGTCGAGGGTATGTGAAAAAAATCTTAGGTCAAGATTTCCATAGTGAGAGACACACGCACACACACACGCACGCACACACACACACTGCACGTGTTGCCATGACTCCCCTTCGTATCCCCTGCCACGTGGTAGGAACATTGTTCAGTATATTTGAATATATAAAATTTCCATTACGCCAAAACCACAAAGGCCACATTCCTGCCCCAAGAATACCACTGATGAACCACAGTCCGTGTGTGTGTGTGTGTGTGTGTGTGTGTGTGTGTCTTTCTAGTGCACGCATCTTTACTGCATTCTCATGTCATACAATGGCGTCAACGTGTAAAAGTGCCCCCCCCCTTTTCTCCTCAATTGTACCCTGCCAATTGCCCCACTCTTCCGAGCCGTCCCGGAGGGCTGCAGACTACCACATGCCTCCTCCCATACATGTGGAGTCGCCAGCCGCTTCTTTTCACCTGACAGTGAGGAGTTTCACCAGGGGGACGTAGCGCGTGGGAGGATCACGCTATTCCCCCCAGTCCCCCCCCCCAAACACACGCCCCGGCCGACCAGAGGAGGCGCTAGTGCAGCGACAAGGACACATACCCACATCCAGCTTCCCTCCCGCAGACACGGCCAATTGTGTCCGTAGGGACGCCCGACCAAGGCAGAATTAACACGGGGATTCGAACCGGCGATCCCCGTGTCGGCAGGCAACGGAATAGACCGCCACGCCACCCGGTTGGGACGTGGGCGTGGTCAGTGTCGAGTCTTTAGCTTACAGTGTGCCCATTGGAAGTTGGCGAGGTTGTTCAATGTTGAAATAAAGTCAAACGTCACCAGAGGCTGTGCTTTAAAACCGGGCCTCTTCTAACCGCCTACAGAGCTACAGCTAAACCACAATCTTCTAACCGCCTACCGAGCTACAGCTAAACAACAATCTTCTAACCGCCTACAGAGCTACAGCTAAACAACAATCTTCTAACCGCCTACCGAGCTACAGCTAAACAACAATCTTCTAACCGCCTACAGAGCTACAGCTAAACAACAATCTTCTACCTCCTACCGAGCTACAGCTAAACAACAATCTTCTAACCGCCTACCGAGCTACAGCTAAACAACAATCTTCTAACCGCCTACAGAGCTACAGCTAAACAACAATCTTCTACCTCCTACCGAGCTACAGCTAAACAACAACCTTCTACCGCCTACCGAGCTACAGCTAAACAACAATCTTCTAACCGCCTACCGAGCTACAGCTAAACAACAATCTTCTAACCGCCTACAGAGCTACAGCTAAACAACAATCTTCTACCGCCTACCGAGCTACAGCTAAACAACAATCTTCTACCGCCTACCGAGCTACAGCTAAACAACAATCTTCTACCTCCTACAGAGCTACAGCTAAACAACAATCTTCTACCGCCTACAGAGCTACAGCTAAACAACAATCTTCTAACCGCCTACCGAGCTACAGCTAAACAACAATTTTCTAACCGCCTACCGAGCTACAGCTAAACAACAATCTTCTAACCGCCTACAGAGCTACAGCTAAACAACAATCTTCTAACCGCCTACCGAGCTACAGCTAAACAACAATCTTCTAACCGCCTACCGAGCTACAGCTAAACAACAATCTTCTACCTCCTACCGAGCTACAGCTAAACAACAATCTTCTAACCGCCTACCGAGCTACAGATAAACAACAATCTTCTACCTCCTACCGAGCTACAGCTAAACAACAATCTTCTACCTCCTACAGAGCTACAGCTAAACAACAATCTTCTAACCGCCTACAGAGCTACAGCTAAACAACAATCTTCTAACCGCCTACCGAGCTACAGCTAAACAACAATTTTCTAACCGCCTACCGAGCTACAGCTAAACAACAATCTTCTAACCGCCTACAGAGCTACAGCTAAACAACAATCTTCTAACCGCCTACCGAGCTACAGCTAAACAACAATCTTCTAACCGCCTACAGAGCTACAGCTAAACAACAATCTTCTACCGCCTACCGAGCTACAGCTAAACAACAATCTTCTACCTCCTACCGAGCTACAGCTAAACAACAATCTTCTACCTCCTACAGAGCTACAGCTAAACAACAATCTTCTACCTCCTACAGAGCTACAGCTAAACAACAATCTTCTACCTCCTACAGAGCTACAGCTAAACAACAATCTTCTACCTCCTACAGAGCTACAGCTAAACAACAATCTTCTACCTCCTACAGAGCTACAGCTAAACAACAATCTTCTACCGCCTACCGAGCTACAGCTAAACAACAATCTTCTACCGCCTACAGAGCTACAGCTAAACAACAATCTTCTACCTCCTACAGAGCTACAGCTAAACAACAATCTTCTACCGCCTACAGAGCTACAGCTAAACAACAATCTTCTACCGCCTACAGAGCTACAGCTAAACAACAACCTTCTACCGCCTACAGAGCTACTGCTAAACAACAATCTTCTACCTCCTACAGAGCTACAGCTAAACAATCTTTTACCGCCTACCGAGCTACAGCTAAACAACAATCTTCTACCGCCTACAGAGCTACAGCTAAACAACAATCTTATACCTCCTACCGAGCTACAGCTAAACAACAATCTTCTAACCGCCTACCGAGCTACAGCTAAACAACAATCTCACAAGTCTTAACACTGTAACTAAGTTTCTCCCGAGCTTCTGTTCAGTGCTGCTCGTTAAAATAATAAAAAACAAGGTGATGGGTGATGGGTGGATGCAGCCTGGGCTAAGACGACGCTAGTGAATAAGTGCATTGTGGGAGAATGTGACGAGGCCCGTGGCCTTGGTGAATAGAGCAGCTGGGCTGACACACGTGTTCTGGCCACTGTTCCATATTGTAGGTTAACTCCTGACCCCGGGCCCCCCGCCAAGACCCCCGTCCATCCTTTCACCCATTCCCTCTGTGTGTTTCTCTCTTAATTGCTTCCCCCCACCTCACCCCCCTCCCTCCCTCCCTCCCTCCCTCCCTCGTTCTCGCTCTCTCCCTCCGTCTCCCACTGTCCCTTTCTCTCTCTCCTTCCCTCTCCCTCTTCTGCCCTGTCTCTCTCCCCCTCTCCCTCTCCCTGTTGCTCCCTCTCTCTCCCTTTCTCTCTCTCCCCCTCCCTCTCCCTCTATCTCTCTCCCTCTCTCTGCCCCCTCTCTCTCTCCCTCCCTCCCCCTTTCTCTCTCTCTTTCTCTCTCTCTCAGTTCAAATTCAAATGGCTTTGTTGGCATGACGTTCTCTCTCTCCCCCTCGCTCTCTCTCTCCCTCTCTCTGTCCCCCTCGCTCTCTCTCTCTCTCTCTCTCTCCCTCTCTCTGTCCCCCTCGCTCTCTCTCTCCCCTCGCTCTCTCTCTCTCTCCCCTCGCTCTCTCTCTCTCTCTCCCCCCGCTCTCTCTCTCTCTCTCCCCCTCGCTCTCTCTCTCCCTCTCTCTGTCCCCCTCGCTCTCTCTCTCTCTCTCTCCCCCTCGCTCTCTCTCTCTCTCCCTCTCTCCCCCTCGCTCTCTATCCCCTCTCTCTCTCCCCCTCGCTCTCTCTCTCTCCCTCTCTCCCCCTCGCTCTCTATCCCCTCTCTCTCTCCCCCTCGCTCTCTCTCTCCCCCTCGCTCTCTCTCCCCTCTCTCTCTCCCCCTCGCTCTCTCTCTCTCTCTCCCTCTCTCTCCCCCCTCTCTCCCTCTCTCGCTGCCTCTATCTTGCTTGCTTCACTCTTTTTTATCATCTCCTATTTTAACTGTCATGAACAAAACCAGAGACGCACACCAGGCGACTCCGCAAGACACCATATCGGTTCTTCTCCGTCCTCATTTCAGCAGCATAGAAAACATGTGGTCCATTAAATGGTAATACTGGCGGCGGCGATGGGCGTGCCGGCATGGTCGCCCATCAGCGCCTACACTGAAGACCACCATGACACCTGCTCCTCACACCACCCCCCCACACCCCACCCCACCCCAGCTAGAGGACTGTTAATCTGTTGGCTTTTGGTCAGTCCTCGGTTCACCTTAGTTCACGTGTCAGAGAAACATCTTGTAAAACGTTTCCTGGTTTTGTTTTGGTGGTGGTGGTGGGTGGGGGTGGGGGTCACTTTATCTAAACTCGAACTTTTCCTAGAAATAGAATTGTCGCGTTCATCACGTGTCGGATAATACTGCCAGATGTTCAGCTTTTCTAGAGCGCCAATTACTTTGACAGGGAGAGACGAGGAGAGAATCTTCATCATCATCATCATCATCATCATCATCATAGAGTATGACCTAATCGTTCACATTGATTACCTGATGCCCACCCTACCACATCTGTCTCTCTCTCTATCTATCTATCTATCTATGATCGATCATCTGCCACACACTCGCGCATGCGCAGTGAAGCGCTCCTCTTACCTCAGCGCCGGCGGTCCGCACGCGGGCCGCGGCGAGCGCGGCCAGCAGCAGCAGCAGGACCCACGAGCTCATGTTGCCGCCCAGCCTGTGGAGCCGCGATCGCCCGGCCGGGCATCGAGCGGCTCGGCTTCCGGCGGATGTAGTCCGGTGGTCGGTGTGTGTATAATAATAAGGCACCGTTAATGAATATCCCAAAAATGTGTCACCGGTGGAAGAGTTGCCGTCTAAATGTTCACTGACGATGAGTCACTTTCCAGGCTAGACGGCGTGACTCGCTCAGTCCCCCGCTCGGGAAAAAAGGGAAGAAACGCCAAGTCCATTACCCCGGAGGCGTCCAAGGGTGTATGTATATCGAGCCCAGATATGATATTATAACCAATTCGGGGTGGGGGCGGCAGTCCGAGATACCGTCGCCGCAGCCGGGACGCGAACCCGTATCTCCCGCACCGCAAGCGACAACGTTAACCAGTCAGGGACCACCGTGTCTACTGATCCATGCACGTTACACTATATAACGTGTGTATATATCGGTCGTGGGACAGGTTGCCGAGGTACGTCCGTTGACTCGATCCGGTGTTATGTCCATTCATGCGTGGCAGCGCGGTCCGACTCTCTGTCCAGATTTAAAAGCGATCGCTGGGAAACAAAGTGCGGGATGCGTCCCTCTCCTGCGCTGTGCGGGCTGACACCGCAGCCAAGGATCCAGATGTCGAGCTCGCGCTCTCGGCGCGAGATTCGATGTTATGACACGTAGTCCGCCGTCCTTACCGCAACCTCTGCTGACCAGAAGAGGAGGAGAAGAAGAAGAAGAAGCGTTGGAATCAAAGGGGGAAAAGTTTGCTCTCTCTTGATTGTTTTTCGTGCGTAATCTTCTGGATGCTGCCGTGCCCGCGATGCCGCGCCGCTCTTGTCCGGCGCTGTGATTCACTTGGCCGCAAACAACACGTCTGTCCTGACGCTCTCTGATGGTGCCCCTCTGACTCGCTCTCGCTCTCTCTCACTCTATCCTCTCTCTCCCCCCCCTCTCTCTCTCTCGCTCTCTCACTCACTCTATCCTCTGTCGCTCTCTCTCTCTCTCACTCACTCTATCCTCTCTCGCTCTCTCTCTCTCACTCACTCTATCCTCTCTCTCTCTCTCTCTCTGTCTCTCTCTCTCTCTCTCTCACTCACTCTGTCCCCCCTCTCTCTCACTCTCTCTGTCTCTCTCTCGCTCACTCACTCACTCTATCCCCACCTCTGTCTCTCTCTCTCTCTCACACTCACTCACTCACTCTGTCCCCCTCTCTCTCTCTCTCTCTCTCACTCACTCTATCCCCTCTCTATCCCCTCTCTCTCTCTCTCTCTCTCTCTCTCACTCACTCTATCCCCTCTCTCTCTCTCTCTCTCACTCACTCACTCTATCCTCTCTCTCTCTCTCTCTCTCTCTCTCACTCACTCTATCCTCTCTCGCTCTCTCTCTATCCCCTCTCTCTCTATCCCCCCTCTCTCTCTCTCTCTCTCTCTCTCTCTCTTTCTCTCTCTCTCTCTCTCACTCACTCACTCACTCTATCCCCTCTCCCTCTCTCTCCCTCCCTCTCCCTCCCTCTCTCCCTCTCTCTCAGGACGAGCGTTTCTCAGCTTATCGTCTGTGCAGGCTCAGGTTGTTCGCGCCTCCGTGCCCTTCCACTCTGGTTACCTCCCGGGCGATGAGCAGCTTTCCAAATAGAAACGGGGCCTCCCTCCTCAAGTTTGTGCCGGCGCCCCCCTTCCCTCCTCCTCCTCCTCCTCCTCCTCTTCCTCGTCCCCCCCCCTCCCCTCCCGAAGGCAGGGCTTACCATGTCCTTATTAGGAACAAGGAGACTGGCAGTGTGTACGGGCTGCTCTTAAAGGGAAAGTTATGAGCCGTGAGCCGAATTATAACCGCTGTATAATGAGAGACACATCTGGCTTAATTTGTGTGCGTCATCTCGTTTAAGGTGGTGGGGTGGGGTGGGGGGGGGCAGAGGTTCAAAATATCTGACTACTCACCGAGCACCAGGACCCAATATCAACATGGCAGCTACACGTTGGCTTAGTCAGGGGGGTTGCACAACATTCTGGGCCCTATCCATAAGCCGCCTCTGTGGGTCGCTTTCCTCTTTAGCTAGTTAGCTAGCCACCTTTCTTTTAAAAGCTCCTGGCTCACCTTTCGTTTGGAAGAAATTACTCAACGGTTGTTTTCCCTCATCTTGCCTTCTCTCCCTTTCCTTGTTTCTTTCCTCTTCTGGAACCCAGGTGTTGCTTTTCGTTGGGGAAGACGTGACTCTGTGCTCATGCTCGTGTCAGCAGTCACTCGCGACAGGACTAGATGAGCTGCACCGAGAGACGCTCGTGAGGGGCGGCCTAAACCATTTTGCACCTTTTGTAAGGGGTGAGAGGGGCCTCAGAGAGGGGTGAGAGGGGCCCCAGAGAGCCTCCACTATTGAAGTCCCTCAACCGATGTATTGAGCCAATTGTAACAGAACTTACGACGCTAATTAGTTAGAAATAAAAATTTGCAAACCTAAACAAACTTTTAATTCCAGGTTTCCCAAGCCCCCCCCCCAATCTGGGCCCTGGTAGGCCCCCCGCCCCGACTACAACGCCGCTGCTTAGAATATACCCGGACAAATTGTAGGCCAAACTATTGAAGTCGTTATTGCGGAATTGTGTATCGCCCAGACGACTTTAACTGTCCGCAGCGGCCCTGTGGTGTTGCCAGGGCTGCTTGGCGGAGTCAGTCTACCGTCCCCCTGCTCTCTGCCAATCACGGGAATGTATGTTGTGTGCCTGTGGTTGGTGGAGGGGGGTGGGGGGGCTGGCCTGCTGGTTACTGATTGGTTTTCGTTGTCTTGCGAGAGTGGGTTGTTGAGTTTAATGGTGGTCCGTACGGCGGTTCTGCAAGTGTGATCTCTAGTACATCGACGAACACGACATCGGGAATCAGGAACACTCTGTCATTTCCCTTCATGCACTTGTGCACATGAAATGAAAAGAAACGCCGTTTCCCCCAGCCCGCAGCAGTGCAACACAAACACAAAAACACATCCAAAAACTACAAGAACGCACATGCCCAAACTAACACACATATCAAAACTAAACAACAACAAAACAAAACAAAAAGGGAACCGCCGGCCTGCACGGGCTAGCAGTTAGCTTAGCCCACCCCGCTTCCGCGTCCTGTCAGACCGCCCGAGGATCCAGCGCCAGCTCTCCCAGCCAGACACCCTCGACACACCTCCCCCGCACTCCTCACGACCACATCAAAAGCACCACAGTCGACGCGCAAGGTGATCCAGCATTTGGCCAGAGGCGAGAGCTCGCGTTGACATCGGGTCTAGCTCAGTGTTTCTCAACCCAGTCCTCAAGGAACCCCTATCCTGCAGGTTGTCATTGTAACCCTGCATAGGTAGCCCTGTGTGTACTTACTCAACCAGTCATCTCATAGCACTTAGTTATGCAAGGTGTGCAAACCCAGACATTCATTGCTGATTGGTTGAATAACTCCAAACAGGTGCCTATTCAGGGTTGCAAAGAAAATCTGCAGGATAGGGGGTCCTTGAGGACTGGGTTGAGAAACACTGGTCTAGTGCTAAACTGTAAACCAAGCACCAAGCCGCAGTTGCCTAAGGAACAAAATAAGCTCGTAGTCAAGTACCGCACGATGTTTTTCAAGACTGAAATATATTTCGCAGTCCTAGGAAACATAGCTTGACAATGGTCTGCTTTGAATTGTGACCTGCATGCACTCACTGTACTTTAAGCGCTGCTAAATTGCTGTCAGTATCCAAACGGTGGGGCCTTTTCATAAAGCGCTACATGAGGACTTGGAAGTAAACTGTTTTTCTTTTAAACCGGTCGAAATTGGCAAGGGTGGATTAGTTCAAACACGCACACGGAAAGAGAGAAAACCTAAGCGCCGTTGTCAGTAGTGGGAGTTGTATCTTTATCGTTGCTCTGCAAAGTGCTTTATGACACTAATTCTAGCTGAAAGTCCATCCATCCATTATCCAAACCACTTATCCTGCTCTCAGGGTGGCGGGGATGCTGGAGCCTATCCCAACAGTCATTGGGCGGCAGGCGGGGAGACACCCTGGACAGGCCGCCAGGCCATCCCGGGGCCACTTCGTCCTTCTCCTCCTTCTTCTAAGGTCTTCCCCTGCGCTTCCCTCCTGAAGGTGGGGCTGCTGGTGCCTTTTTGCCCTTGGGGGTTGTCTTGTTTTTGCTGCTGCCCTTTGGCCATCCTCTGGGCCTCTTTGGAGCAGGGGACCCGCTGGGTTCCTGCGGCTGCTTACGGGTTCTCCCACGCCTCCCTTTCTCAGTGGCCTGCTCCTTGGGTGATACTGTTCCCTTGTCGCTCATATTTGCTCAGCTTTGGACCGGCGACGAAGCGGGTTGCAGGACGGATCCATGGCGTCTCAAAACCAGCATATAGTTGAAAGTCCTGTACTGTAAATTTGTCTCAAGTTGACAAGATGTCTGACCAGTAGCTGCTTTCGTTGACGAGGCAAATTCCGCCGTATTCCTGGAAGGCTCACTGGTTCATCCTGAGGTCAAGGCCAGCGCAGTTACCGTGGCAGCCAGAGGTCGCGGTGGATGGAGCCATCCCACCAACTTTAAAGGGCACAGTGTGATTGACAGAAAGTGGAGACAACCCTGTCGCCGACAGAACAAGTCCTCCAACCCAGATACGACCACATAGGTCGTCTGTCCTCTAATACGACCCACAGGAGCGTTTCCTAAATTAGCGCCCCCTACCGGAGATAGGAGATATGCCACAGATACTGTTCGCCTCGGTGCATTGTGGGTTTTTAAAACAACGTGAGAACAATAGAATATGTAGTCAGTTGTGTTGTGTTGTTTCGCCGTCCAGTGTGGTCACTAAGATTGCTGATGGCAGTATGTTTACCTATGAATGACGTCATAAAAGCTTTAGCCACAAGTTAGAAAGTCAGCTAGCGTGGACATTATAACCGCTATGTGGCGTTACACTTTGCTTTTATTGATATTCCTTCTCGCGAGAGCTTATGGAAGGAGATGCTTATTGTTACGGGGGAAGTGACGTAGTATAATTACGGAGGAGGACGAGGAAGTAGCTTAAAATGTCACTATAGGTGGTAATAAGCTGCTTGTACAAATGACCTATGGGGTCGTTTTTAGGTGGAGGACAGTCTTGACAGCATGAAGCACTACAGCACCACTCACCTTGATAACGATGTGTGTGTGTGTGTGTGTCTGCATGTGTGCAGCATGTGTTTTTGTGTGCATGTGTGTTGCAACTTGAAAGAGGGGATCGGGTGTACTTGAAACGCGTGCTGTCGTTCCCCTCTGTGATCTGATGTGTAGTTCCCGGTACAGTACGTGTGAGAGGCATGAAAGTGCTGTGTGAGGACAGTATGTGACAGTGTGTGACTATTTATGTGCGCTGTAAGATGTTTGAGCGATGCAAAATTTGTCTGTGCAACTTTATATGAAGAGGTGAAGGCCTTCTGAATAATGGGGGAACGTTTGTGTACGTGCACTGCACCGCTTTCTGTGTCCTTTTTTTAATTTTTTCTCACTTGTTATTACGTTTTCAAAAAGATATAAAAGAGAATACAGTAAGATATACAAACCGATAAGAAAACAATAACAATAACAGTAAGTAGTTGTCTGTAAATATTTCAATATTCACACAAATACTTTAATTAGGCATTCATTTAGTCGGTGTCATTTCCCATATAAATGTTCCATTTTCCCAGTTCTATTTAAATATATTCTCCTGGGCTCTCAAAATATATGTCCACTTTTCCATAACAAAAATGTCCTGGACAATTTCCACCCACTGTTCCTGTTTTGGAGTGTTAAAATTAAGCCAGTTTGTGGTAAAACGTTAGTCAAGTAGATCAGTGGTTCTCAACCTTTTTGGGGTCCTGGACCCCCTGCGTATGTTTGATCTACCCTGAGGACCCCTCCACCTGATCTTGGGGGAGGGGGGTTGCAATTTGATGGAAACAGTAGAAACTGCATTTTAAATTGCATTATAGCATTTATTCACTCTTTGGGGCAAAAATAAGAGCTTTCAGTTGTAACTTAGATATAGTTAACAAAACAGAATTCTTATGCAGTAACTTTCAGATATATGTAACAAAACAGAATTATTATGCAGTAACTTTCAGATATATGTAACAACACAGAATATGTATTCAGTAACTTTCAGATATATGTAACAACAGAATATGTATTCAGTAACTTTCAGATATATGTAACAACAGAATTTTTATGCAGTAACTTTTAACAATGCAAACGGGAGCGAGATCTCTTATTAAAATACAATAAATTACAATTGTGAAACAGAGGTAATTAGAGAAAAAAGTCCCGTTACCCTTTATAGTTTAGGTAGATAAAGGTCTCAGTCACATTTGAGTAAAATAATCCTATTTCTATAAATGTCATAGGATCTTTTTTTTAAAAAAATATTTTATTTTCACGGACCCCTTGCAATTACACCACGGACCACTAGGGGTCCGCGGACCCCCGGTTGAGAAACGCTGAAGTAGATCTTCTCTCGTCACAACAGCATCAATGTTGCCAAGAAACCTCACAAGGCAGGTATTTGGGATGTCATATCCCAAAATATTGTTGATACCTATGTTTACATTCTCCCAATATAACCTTATCTTTGTGCCTTTCCAGAATGCGCGTGGTCAACCGCTGTCAGGCCAAAGTGCGTCCGGGCTGCCAAAGTGCGTCCGGGTGACGTCATTGCAATGCAGTCGTGACAGCTCGCATTCCTGACATTCCTCTCTCGCTGTAGTTCGTAGGGTCGTAGTACTGCAGGCAAAAGCAGGGTTGATAGTGTACTCTTTTTAGCTGCATCATACAATACATGCAATTGTTTATACTTGTTTATACTAGGATATGTTTTCGAATAGCAAAAAAAAGCATACTTTTAGGCGAAAGTTAATCTACTGGTTGATCCCCTTGTTAGCTAGCTAGCTAGCTAGCTAGCTAATGTAATGTAGCGTGGACAAGATTTTCAATAAAGATGTTCTGTAAACCTATTTTCCATTAAAATGAAAGGACCAATATTTGCTATTATATGTTTTTTGACATCAGCGACAAGTTAGCTAGGTAGCTAGCAACCCAGAAAAGGGTCACGAAGTGTTATTTTAAACAACCGGACTTCTCATGAACTGAGAAGGCTAAAAACAGCGACCCGTTAGCTGGACAGCCTCCCAGCATGATTGCATTGCGATGACGTCACCCGGACACATTTTGGCAGCCCGGACACAATTTGGCCTGATGAATCCAGAGAGTTCCTGCCCCCAGGTGCTAGGATTTGCCAGATCTGCCTGTCAGTCAAGGCCGATGCCAACGCGCAACAACCCTAACCCTACCCCTAGCCACATTTGCTAGCTAACTGTTAGCCACGTTTGCAACCAAGCTAACTGTGCCAACTTAACTGTGTGTGTACGGTAAGCGAACATTTTTTTTTCCTAGGATGAATCCGGAAAGTTGACTGACAGGCAGATCTGGCCAATCCTAGCGCCTGAGGGCGGGAACTTTCCGGATTCATCCTAGGAAAAAAAAATATTGGCCCCCCGCACAGCCACCAACACTGTTGTTGTGCAGCAAATTGCCTGCCTTTTATTTTGGGTGTTGTGAAAAAGCAGGTTAAATTCTTCCGGCAGAATCCCCTCCGTATTTGTGAGTCTGTGGATGCATATTGTGTCTCACACATTTGATACCATTCTTCCTCTGTTATCTGAATCGTTAACGCTGCTTCCCATTTTGCTTTTATGTAGAGCGTTGGATCCCCCCTGCTTTTCCCCAAAGCTTGGTACAAAGCAGAGATGACCCCTAAGCCCCTTCTGTTTGTATGCATCCACAATCACCCCAATCACATTATTTGAAGTTTCATGTGGAACCGCCCTCTGTTTTCAGTGTGATAAGCTCGTGATCTCATGCAAAATATAATCTGGACTGTTTTTCCTCCTCACATGTTGAGTCATGCATAAGTCATACGTGTCGCCTAGTGTGCCTTTGTAAGTACACTTTGGTGTGCTTGTCTGTCTTTGTGTCTGTGCTTGTCTCTCTTTGTGTGTGTGTGTGTGTGTGTGTGTGTTTGAGGACTAATTTGAGCTTTTAGCTGTAAAACTGAGGCCCTCACTTTTGGTCCTCACTTCTTTCAGGGTCTATTTCAGGGTTAGGATTTGGGTTTGAGGACTTGGGTTAGAATTAGGATTAGGTTAAGGTTGTGGTAAGAGTTAAGGTTAGGCATGTAGGTTAGGGGCAGCACGGTGGCACAGTGGTTAGTGTGGTCGCCTCACAGCAAGAAGGTTCTGGGTTTGAGCCCCGGGCTAGTCCAACCTTTGGGGGGGGTCGTCCTCTGTGTGGAGTTTGCATATTCTCCCCATGTCTGCGTGGGTTTCCTCCGGGTGCTCCGGTTTCCTCTCATAGTCCAAATACATGTAGGTCAGGTGAACCAGCCATACTAAATTATCCCTAGATATGGGTGTGTGTGTGGGGGGGGGGTGTGATGGCCTGTCCAGGGTGTCTCCCCGCCTGCCGCCCAAAGACTGCTGGGATAGGCTCCAGCATCCCTGCGACCCTGAGAGCAGGATAAGCGGTTTGGATAATGGATGGATGGATGGGTGGATGGATGTAGGTTAGGTTAAGGCATGATGGTTAAGATTAGGGTTAGAGGCTAGGGCAGGAATGTAGTCAATGAGGGTCCTCACAAGTCTAGAGAAACAAATTTGTGTGTGTACACGTGTGTTATGGCAAGCACGCGGCTTTGTGTCTGCATGTTCATTTGCAGTTAGACAGCGCATCATTCTGTTAGGATGCTTAACTTAATAAATGTGTTAAGAACTTGAAAGACAGCAGATGTGGCCCAGACTCCTGTAATTTCCTTTGTTGTAAAACTGTCCAGACAGCCAGTCCAGAAGATTTCTGAGGGGTTGGAGCCAATCACATTTAGTGAGGGGAGGAACGGGAATGGGTGGTCATGGGTTTCCATCTGAGTTCCTCCCTGGTTTGTCTCTTTATTTGTGTGTGAGTGTGTGTGAGTGTGTGTGTTATTTCACTTATGTCTATTCTTTTACCCCGTCACCTTTTTTTGTTTGTTTTAATTCTAAATGTTCCTCACTCCTTCTCGATCTTCTCAACTCTACCTCCCTCCTACGCCATCCAGTCTTTCCCCTTCATCCTCCCGTTTTCAGCCGTCCTCTCCTGCCCTTCTCTACAGTCCTCTCCTATGTTTTGCTTTTGAAACCTACGGGACAGTGTTAATTACCATTGCGCCCAATTTCCTGATCTAATTAATAAAGCCACTATAGCCAACTTCCCGTGTCCCCGCGGCAAGTTAACAGGGAAACCGTCAGAGCAGCTGCAGTCCCACCACGAGTTCAAACCTGGGTCAACAGAAAGATATGTAGGCCTCTTGAAACACGGTTTAGCTGTAGTGTGTTGAGGATTTATAGCGATGCATACTCAGTAGCAAGCGAGGTGTACCATATTGAATTACATACACATACTGTGTATACTGGTGGCCTTCAAAGTATCAGAATCAGAATCCTGTGTATTGGCCATGTAGGTTTGCACGCACATGGAATTTGGCACCGGTTTCATGGCTCTCTCAGTGTACTTAACATAGAACAACAACACTACAATACAACAATCTCCAGATATGTACACAAGGATTGAATTATACAGGCGAAATAAGAGGAGATAAAGCGCAGTGGTGCAGAGAATATATCAGAGATGCTGAGATAAATGGCGGCACAAATTCACATTTGCAGCGGCCTCACCCAGTACCGCTGTGGGGAGATGGCAGCATAAATTCACGTTTGCAGCGGCCTTACCCAGTACCGTCCATAGAGTGTCTTTGTCCACGTCTGTGTCTAAGTTTGTCTTTGTTTGATGGCTGGGAGAGTTGTGCTGGATTGGCTGGGAGAGCTTGGTCTGCTGCGTCCTGTGGGCCCAAGGACCACGGCCCTGCCTGGAGCTATGCCCGAAGAGGTGACACCAAGGGTGGTCTGATAGGACATGGAAGCGGGGCAGGCTAAGCTAACTGCTAGCCAATGCAGACCAGCAGTTCTGATAACACCGAGGGCGGTCTGGTGGCAGCCTCGCCTAGCCTTGACTGTGTTTTTATAGCGTCGTCGTGTGGAGTGTGGGGAGGTGTGTCGAAGGTGTCTGGCTGGGAGAGCTATCTTTGGATCGGCTGGGGGAGCTTGGTCTGCTGCAGCCTGTGGGCCCAAGGACCATGGCCCTGACCAGAGCCGCGCCCGAAGAGGAAACATTGTGGGCGGTCTGACAGGCCACAGAAGCAGTGCAAGCTAAGCTAACTGCTAGCCCATGCAGACCAGCAGTTCTGATAACACCGAGGGTGGTCTGGCGGCAGCCTCGCCTAGCCTTGACTGTGTTTTTAGCGTCGTCGTGTGGAGTGCGGGGAGGTGTGTCGAAGGTGTCTGGCTGGGAGAGCTGGCATTGGATCGGCTGGGGGAGCTTTGTCTGCTGCATCCTCTGGGCCCAAGGACCACAGCCTTGACCAGAGCTGCGCCCAAAGAGGAAACACTGAGGGCGGTCTGACAGGCCCCAGAAGCAGTGCAAGCTAAGCTAACTGCTAGCCCATGCAGACCGGCCGTTTCGACAATCATCCTGGCTGGCGTTCGTTCTCCTGGACAGTGATTTTATTTTTTGTTTACTTTAGATATATGTGTTAGTTTGGATATATATGTGTTCTTGTAGTTCTTGTAATTTTTGGATATGTGTTTTGTCTTTGTGTTGCACTGCTGTGGGCTGGGGAAAACAATGTTTCGTTTCATGTCATGTGCGCAAGTGCATGAAATGAAACGACAAATAAAGTGTTTCTGATTCTGATTCTGATAAATGTTCGCAGGTTACATACATGACAGAGTGTACCAGTATACGCACAGTGTACAGTTACAGTATATAAAACATGGCTGGGTTTATTTGACAGTGTTAAGCGTTCATTTGAATGACAGCCCACAGAGAGAATCTGTTTTTATATCTGGTTGTTTTGGGGTGCAGTGCTCTGTAGCGCCTGCCAGAGGGGAGGAGTTGGAACAGGTTGTGACCAGGGTGTGATGGGTCTGCAGTGGTGTTGCCTGCCTGTTTCCTGACTCTGGAGGTGTATAAGTCCTGAATGGAGGGCAGGTTGGCACAGCTGATTTTCTCTGCAGACCTAACTGTCCGTTGTAGTCTGTCCCTGTCCTGTTTGGTGGCCGATCCAAACCAGACAGTGATGGATGTGCAGAGGACAGACTGAATTATTGCAGTGCAGAACTGAATCAGCAGTTCCTGAGGCAGGTTGAACTTACTGAGCTGGCGGAGAAAGTACATCCTCTGCTGGGCCTTTTTGATAATTGTGTCTATGTTGGATGGCCACCTTAGGTCCTGGGAGATTGTGGAATCCAGACACCGTGCTGTTGAGTATGGTGGGGGGGGGCAGTGTTGCGGGGCTCCTCCTGAAGTCCATCTCCACTGTTATGAGCGTGTTCAGCTCCAGGTTGTTATGGCCGCGCCAGAGGGCCAGCTGTTCAACCTCGCACCTATATACAGACTCATCACCA
Source organism: Lampris megalopsis (assembly GCA_022114975.2). NCBI lineage: Eukaryota > Metazoa > Chordata > Actinopteri > Lampriformes > Lampridae > Lampris > Lampris megalopsis. Next base: position 38,101 of record JAJHIY020001843.1, on the reverse strand, counting down.
TCCCAGATAAGGCCAATGATGGTTGTGTTGTCCACAAACTTCAGTAGCTCAACAGACGGGTCACCTGAAGTGCAGTCATTTGTGTAGAGGGAAAAGAGTAGAGGGGAGAGCCCACATCCCTGGGGGGGCGCCAGCGTTGAGGGAAAAGAGTAGAGGGGAGAGCCCACATCCCTGGGGGGGGTGCCAGCGTTGAGGGAAAAGAGTAGAGGGGAGAGCACACATCCCTGGGGGGTGCCAGCGTTGAGGGAAAAGAGTAGAGGGGAGAGCACACATCCCTGGGGGGGTGGGGTGCCAGTGTTGATTGTCCGGGTGCTGGATGTGATTTTCCCCAGCCTCACCAGCTGCCTCCTGTCTATCAGGAAGTTTTTAATCCACTGGCAGATGGGGACTGGTACAGTGAGCTGGGTGAGTTTGGAGTGGAGGATATCTGGGACGGTGGTGTTGAACGCTGAGCTGAAAGTCTTCGAACAGGACCCTGTGTATGTCCCCGGGGAGTCGAGGTGTTGGAAGATGTAGTGCAGTCCCAGGTTGAGTGCATCCCCCACTGACCTGTTTGCTCGACAGGCAAACTGCAGGGGGTCGAGCAGGGGGCCTGTGATTTCCTTCAGGGGGGCCAACACCAGTCTCTCGAAGGATTTCATGACCACAGACGGTGGGTCAATGGGCCCGTAGTCATTTAATGCTGTGATACGGGGTTTCTTAGGGACCGGGATGATAGTGGAGCTCTTGAAGCAGGAGGGGACTTCACACAGCTCTGGTGATCTGTTGGAAGATCAATGTGGAAATGGGGCTGGAATTGGGGGTGTGGGTCAGGACCCACAAGTGGGCCGCAGCAGGGGGCCAGGTGGGTCGCGGGATGTCTGCAATAAACACACAGTGTTTGGAGACAGAGGGACAAAAAGGCACATTTATTTTCTTTCTTTTGTTTTGTTTTTTTGTGATCAGATATCTGCTTTGTAGTCAACGCAAACAAAGCAGTGATTTGACTGTGTTCCAAGATGTCGCTAAAATAACCTGCTCATTAATAAGCCACGACTGAAGACTGAAAAGGGGAATTAGATGGGAAGTGGATGAACAATACAGAGAAGTTATTTAACTTGCTTTTTGACAGCTGATGAGAACTTATTGCTTATTTTACTGCGCAAAATGTTTGGTGGTCCCGGACTACAAAGTGTCTCCGTAGGCGGGTCGTGGCATGAAAAAGACGGGGAGCCCCTGCTGTTCACAGGATAGACCACCGTACTATGTAGGTGGGCTATCTGTAGGATCAGTAGAACAGTGCATCTATTGTGGCTTGTGGGAGAGGGTGTCAGATTTTCAGACCCAAAACACACCAGTACAGATCCCAATGACGAGGGTATGTGTGAAGTGTGGCACAGGGAATGTGTATAAACCGCTCGTTGTCGCTTCTGTCTGAAAAATTCAGTGTGGTTGGCTTAAAAATACTGAATGTGGCTATCCACTCTCAACCCAGATAGCAAAATTGCTGTGGCCCGGACCCGTCCCACACCCGACACTTTCATCCGGCCCACATACCGCGTGGAATGATGGCACTTGGGCGGTCCGCTCCTGTTTGCCAGATCTGGGCCAGAACCAAGCCATAGCAATGCCGCATGTGCCACATATTTGCCAAAGGTGGCCCATATTTGTGTTGTGATATTTGGGCCATATTCACCATTTACCACACGGGCCACTTCAGGGTCACATCCAGATCACATGTTGCCCAGAGCACCGCCCACATTTGATTTGGCATATTTGGGCCATATTTGCTATTATATATGTGGGCCACTTCAGGCTCACATCCATCTTGTCAGGGCCAGAAAAAGGCCATCAGTGTCTGAAGTGGCCCACATCCAGATGCTATCTGGGAACAGTGTGGCCAGTGGGTAAAAAAAAAACAGATTTTCATTATGAATAAAAACAAAATATTGGCTAGATACAGACAACCAAGAATAGAAACTGTGTTAATTACGTATCGAAGGAAATACAGATGATGTTCTGCTGATTAAGGACATTGCTTGAAAGCGTTCCCTGCTAATCTGCAGAACGACCACTCTATCAATCCATCCATCCATCCATTATTATACAAGTTGAGGCAGTCTCCACCTACAAATACTTGGGGTTTTTAATTGATGACCACCTCTCTTTTAAGCCCCATATAGAGGGTCTGGTGAAAAAGTTGAAATTGAAGTTTGGTTTTTATTTTAGAAACAAGTCTTGTTTTTTCTCGGTGTCAGGCGAAGACTCGTTCAAGCAACATTCTTGCCTGTTCTTGACTATGGTGACTTACTGTCCATGAAGGCATCAGCCCATTGTCTCCATATGTTAGACACTATGTATCATGGAGCATTATTGTGTCCATATGTTAGACACTGTGTATCATGTATTATTGTCTTCATATGTTAGACACTGTGTATCATGGAGCATTATTGTGTCCATATGTTAGACACTGTGTCTCATGGAGCAGTATTGTCTCCATATGTTAGACACTGTGTCTCATGGAGCATTATTGTGTCCATATGTTAGACACTGTGTCTCATGGAGCATTATTGTGTCCATATGTTAGACACTGTGTCTCATGGAGTATTATTGTGTCCATATGTTAGACACTATGTATCATGGAGTATTATTGTGTCCATATGTTAGACACTATGTATCATGGAGTATTATTGTGTCCATATGTTAGACACTGTGTCTCATGGAGCACTAATGTCTCCATATGTTAGGCACTATGTATCATGGAGTATTATTGTGTCCATATGTTAGATACTGTGTCTCATGGAGCATTATTGTGTCCATATGTTAGACACTGTGTCTCATGGAGTATTATTGTGTCCATATGTTAGACACTGTGTCTCATGGAGCATTATTGTGTCCATATGTTAGACACTGTGTCTCATGGAGTATTATTGTCTCCATATGTTAGACACTGTGTCTCATGGAGCATTACGGTTTGTTACAAACTGTACAGCCCTCACTCATCACTGTGTCCTTTACTCCAAAGTCCACTGGCCTGCTCTATCAACACGGCGACTTAGTCACTGGTATGTTTTTATCTATAAGGCCATTCTGGGTACCCTCCCCTGTTATTTATCTATCTCTCTGTCCATAAAACATGGCACTTATGGGTTACGGTCTCAGGACACCTTGCAAATGACTGTTGCTAAAGTTGGGACTGAGCTGGGCAGGAAGGCCTTTATGTTTTCTGCAGCATCTGCCTGGAATAGCCTGCAGAATGGACTTACACTCCAGGACCTGGTTACTCTATCAGAATTTGAAGGTATGGTTAAGTCTATGGAATCTGAGTCTATTGGACATTGTAAATGTTTCAGTTGATAACAGGTTTGTCTCTTTTCCCTTCATTTTTATGCTGTTTTGCACGTTGAGCTATTCTGTCGTCTTCATGTGAGTGTGTGCTGAAACTGGTGTACTGCTGCCACTCTTGGCCAGGTCTCTCTTGTAAAAGAGATTTTAATCTCAATGGGACTAACCTGGTTAAATAAAGGTAAATGAAATTTATCCAAACCGCTCATCCTGCTCTCAGGGTCATGGGGATGCTGGAGCCTATCCCAGCAGTCATTGGGCGGCAGGCGGGGAGACACCCTGGACAGGCCGCCAGTCCATCACAGGGCGGTCACAAGACTTGAATTAAGAAATTTTCCCCAAACAGGAAAAGAAATCAAAAAAAAAAGCAACTTGAGATTATCTTTCATTTTTTGAGTAAATGTGTCTTGAAACGGGTGCAGAATTCGTACTATTATAGTTATTTTATATTTTACGCTTTTATCCTACCTTTTCTTTTTTTTAAATTTAGCACTAGGTTATTTTAAATGTTGTAAATCTGTCTGCTGTTTGAAGCCCCAGCTTCCCTGCCAGGCATCAAACTCAGTCAGTTGCAACCTCAACTTCGTTGCACTGGTGCGACGACAACAAAAAATTGGATTTCCGCACTGTTGAGCCTCAGTCGTGGGTGGGATATTTTTACCATTTGAAATTCCTTTTCCATATTGCCGGCTGATATTGTGTCCTAACTGATGTTAATCCTATTCGAACCGTGATCCGGGAAAACATGACCGCCCCTGAATTGTTTTAGCTCTGTGACTCACCTCGTAGTCTCTGTCTCAAACAACAGATAAGTAAACGGGGGGACTTCAGGGGACTGAGTCAAGAGGAGGCGTAAGGGAGGAAAGAGGGAAGAGGAGGAAGAGGAGGAGGATGAGGAGGCAGGTGGGCGATAGGGCGGGTCAAATCGTGGCTGTATTGTTGTGTGTTTTCCCCCGAAGTCACCCGGAGAGGAAGTTGGGACGGAGCAGCTAAATATACAAACAGCACAATGAGGTGAGGTGGCACGGAGCAGCTGGGCCTACATGGAACATGGCTGTCATGTGGATCAGGAATGCGAAACACACAACTTTTTATTCATCCAGGAAAGGTTGGCTGAGCATGCACGCTCTTTTCCACATTCATATGTTAACACTCACCCACACCTGGGAGCAGTAGCCGCTGCTAAGCACATTCCTTGGCCTATTGTTGAATTCAGAAGGAACTCACGAGTTTGTGGATTCAACACGGGGAGTCGAGCGCACAATACGAGTTGCCTTGTAGTGGTAAAGGCATAAGAACACCGTCGCTAGGCAACCGGGCAAACGTTGTGCCACGTAGCTATAGAGGCTAACGGTTTAGCTTCCCCAATGCAGTATCAATCAGCAAATGCGAAGGTGTGACATCGAAGAAGACAAGACCGTTGGGAATATCAACACCTCCCTCGGTTAAAGAGTAATATTAGATCACTAAAGAAGCCTCTATTTGATGGAAACCGTGATATAGTCGTCTTTACCGCTCACTGCAAAATGGACATCCGTGGGCTCCGCCGTTTTTTCACAGCTCGGCGCCAACAGAAAATGTCCGCCTCCGAGGCGGTGAATACCGAAACAGCCGTCGTTTGCAGGGACTCCTCTTGTGAACGCACCCAGATAGCAAAGAATCTTTGGCCCACATCCGCAGTTCTCTGACGGCCCTCATTTGGCCTTGAATGACGGCGTTGACTCAGAGTGAGTGTGGCGGCCTCGACTCAGCCACATTTGAGCCATTTCTGGCCCACATAGTATGTGCTGTAACCCAAGTCAGGCCCGGCTTATGACATTTGGGCCACGTCTGGCCCACACAACAGTAGTCAGTGCCGTAAGTACCGAAAATGCCCCAGATTAGGCCCAAATGTGTCTGCCATCGGGGCAGTAAACCATTTGAAGGCACCAGTTGACCCCTGGACAACCTGCAGGTATTTGGGCCCGTGTGTTTTCATTTGAGCCATTACGTTTGCACTGTTCTATTCTGTGTATGTGAGAAAGTGTGAATGTGGTGTTTGTGTGTGTATATCCTGTTCCTCTTGTCCAGGTCATGGGGGAATCAGATCTCTCGGCTGGGGGAAAAACAGGAAGGAGCGCGGCTTAGGGTTTTTCCTTGTTACTGTAGCAGCGAAGGACTCTGTTTTGATGTCTTCATATGGTTCTGCCGGATGACTTGATCGTTGACGACCGCATGACTGGAAAACATCATTAACCGCCGCCAGAGGTCATTTTAATCTGAGGCTTTTTTCACCACGGTCTAAACCTCACTACGCTAGCATGGGTGATGCCACAAAGTATGAAACCCTTAACGCCATATCTCAACCACAGGGAAACAGGACTGCTTCACCAGCCTCCCCCTCCTCCGCATCGTTGCTATTATTACCATTATGACATCATCATCTTCGTAATCATCATATCATTTTATTCATGATTATAATCACAATTTTCAATTTTACACAAGCATCATCACTTTGATTATCGTCATTATTACATCATCTGCATCGTATCCATCATCATGGTCTTCATCAGCATCATTACTGTTAGCTCATCTCTGTCACTGCATTATGCTCATCAACTGAATAGTCCTCTCATCATTATCATCATTACGTTGCCATTTTCCTTATCATCAATATCATCTTCATCTTTATATCATCACTGTTATCATTAGCATCCGCTATGTGTTTAACTGTAATATCCTGCCTGTTCCTCACCGTGAACCAGTCTTCAATCACTTCCACCTCCTGTTATAGCTCAAACATCTTCCTCTTTTTCCTTGCCTCACAATGCAAGTCTCTCTATTCCCACTTCCCCAGTCCTCCTCCTCTAGTCCAGCTCACCATGCCGATGAAACATCATGTTCAGACTGTATAACAGGAAGAGAGCAGGACAGGATGACCAACAATAGGCCACCTGCTGTCACGCCGCACTCTGCTACATGCTATTTGGCCGTGGCGTGATGGAGGACGGGTGCGGATGCAGTGATCGGAGGGTGTTATGACACGTATAGTTTGGCCATAGTTGCTGTATAGCAGTATTCAGAATTTGAGGGCCATTAAGGGCTTCACACTAATGGCGGATGTATTTATGGCGCTGCGCTGCATGTTGCATAGGAGGAAAATGTTGACTGAAAGGCGTCCGTAACCCTGCGCTCATACCAGAAGCATCACGGGTGCTTGCAGTCGCTCCGGTTGCTAGTTGCCCACAGCTACACCTCTTATCAGTCATTGTGTGGAGGAGGCCATTCAAATTGTGCTTCAGACAGCGGGACTTTACAATCGCCTGTCAAGTTCGCAGTAGAGATCTTACAGCACCGTTTGTTTGCTGCTTCGGGGGCTCATCACTCACTTGCAGTATCCCCCCGCCTGCCACCCAATGACTGCTGGGATAGGATCCGGCATCTCCGCGACCCTGAGAGCAGGATAAGCGGTTCGCATAATGGATGGATGGATGGATGTGTGTGTGGGGGGGGGGCAATCCTGAGCGACAGCAACATCAGAAAGAAAGCATGAGAAGCGAGAGAAATACCAAGGGCTGAGGGAAGAACTAGATCTGATGTGGAAGGGGAAATCCACAGGAGTCCCAGTGCTAACAGGATCACTAGGGGCTGTGCCACCTGCAGAAGTTCTCGAGATGACTCTGCTGTTGTGGGTTGTATAATTGGGCAGAGGGAAGGGGCGTACAGGGGCCTGGTGGACAACTTTGAGCCGACTCTACTTCCTGCGCAGGCTCAGGTCCTTCAGCGTCTGCAGTCAGATACTGCAACTGTTGTACCAGTCTGTGGTGGCCAGCACCATCTTCTCTGCTGTTGTGTGTTAGGGCAGTGGTGTGAAGGCTGGAGATACCAACAGACCGAGCCAGCTGATCAGAAAGGCCAGCTCTGTACTGGGAGCGGATATGGATTCCCCGGCAATGATGCCAGAGAAAAGGATGCTGACCAAACTGTTGGCCATCATGAACAACGCGTAACATCCCCTCCGCAACACACTGGTCAAACACAGGAGCACCTTCAACAACAGACTGATCCCCCCCAAGGTGCTCAACAGAATGCCACAGGAGCACACTCCTGCGGCGGCCATACAACTGTATGACTCCTCCTCATCCTGCCACGACACCGGCCCCGGTGTTCCAGGTGGACGCTGAAGCAACAGTATTCGCTGTCATTTTTATGTTTTTCATATTCAACACCGCATACTGGCACTCGGGCTATAATAATGTCATTTATGGGCGTCCCATATGTCCTCTACAATAAATTTATTTCTTACTTAATTATGTGCAATATACATCTGTCGGCTTGCTATTATGTGCAGTATACAATAACTAATTGTGACTAACTGGGCAATGACGTGTGAACATGCTGCTGCTGCATCTTTTTCTTAATGTACACCTGCTGTTGTTTCTATTTTCTATTTGTCTTGGTCCGCCTTATTTTTATATATAAATATACATCTCTTTATTCAATTTTATTTTATAGGCACCATGTACTTCAGTTTAGTTTAGCTTTTTCTATTTTGTATATTCTGTAGATAGATGGATAGATAGATAGATAGATAGATAGATAGATAGATAGATAGATAGATAGATAGATAGATAGATAGATAGATAGATAGATAGATAGATAGGTAGATAGATAGATAGATAGATAGATAGATAGATAGATAGATAGATAGATAGATAGATAGATAGATGGACAGATGGACAGATAGACAGATAGACAGATAGACAGACAGATAGACAGATAGATAGATAGATAGATAGATAGATAGATAGATAGATAGATAGATAGATAGATAGATAGATAGATAGATAGATAGATAGATAGATAGACAGACAGACGGACAGATAGACAAATAGATAGATGGACAGATAGATAGACAGACAGACAGACACACAGATAGATAGACAGACAGACAGACAGACAGACATAGATAGATAGACAGACAGACAGACAGACAGACAGACAGATAGATAGATAGATAGATAGATAGATAGATAGATAGATAGATAGATAGATAGATAGATAGATAGATAGATAGATAGACAGACAGACAGACAGACAGACAGACAGACAGACAGACAGACAGATAGATAGATAGATAGATAGATAGATAGATAGATAGATAGATAGATAGATAGATAGATAGATAGACGGAGAGAAGGCCGCTGCCCGCAGGTCACAGAGCTGTCAGGAGAAGTATGGTTCTGGGACAGGAGAAGGAAGGATAGATGAGCAAGATTGATGGTAAGGAGAAGCTGTCAACCAAAGCAAAAAGAAAAAGCCACAACTTCTCTATTCCCTCTCATAAAAATATATTCAGGAAGCAGTCCAACCGTCTCATGTTCCCCACCCTCCGTGCGCGACTGATGTCAGATCTAATGGGCTTTACTCAATGGTAACGATGCATTTATTTCAATGTGCTTTTCATTTATAAGAAGGAGGAAAAAAACAGGAAGGAAAACAATAGCTGCGTACTGATGAGTAAACGAAACTCTACAGAGGCATCCACCTTATCCCTAGCCCTTATCCCTATCCCTATCCCTAGCCCCCATGACGCCTTGCGTCAATTATGGGCGCCACTTCCGGTGCGTCCCGTCACTGAACCGGAACCGGCGTTTTCCATGCTAACGGTACGCTAGCCGTCGTAGAGCGATATTTGTACGACGTCGTGTTGGGTCAAAGGTTTGTTGTACTCGGAGTATGATCATTCAGTTTAGAGGCTGGTATCACTTAGAGCGCCTAGTTATTCTGATGTTGAAGCCGCTCTTTTATTACTCTGGTTGTACGTACAACCACGAGCAGCACATGTTGTCCCCGAGCCCCCTAACGAGGTTTAATGTGCAGGTCAGCAACTTGTATCGTCTTCTCTGTTCTTAAACACGAGCAGCAATAGCTCACACTTCTTCAGCCAGATCCGCCAGCGGTCTGTGATACTGCTTCCGCCGGACACCGGAAGTATTACCCATAATCGTTTCCCCAGTGACCCCCCTGTAATGATCTGTGCCCTCTGGCTATGTTAACTTATAACATTAATAAAGCAAGGACGACTTCTCTCGTGCTGGGTGTTTATTCACCGACCGGATTCCCACTGACGTTGTTACGTACATCACGTGACTTTGTTGTGGCGCTACGGAAAGCCGTAAGGGACATTAGCAAATCAAATATTACTAGCAAATATTACACCCCCCCACCCCAGGAAAGTCGTGGATAGATGGGTACAGAAAGAGGGTAGAAAAGGTACAGATGGGCTCATCGGGTCAAGGTTAGGGTTAAATGTGGTGCGGGCTGTCCACAAGGGAGGGCAGATGAGCTCAATCGAGTGAGTTTTGAGGACCTTTCCTGGCACGGCGATACTTGCGGTGCCAGATGATAGCCTGCCCTAGCTTAGCAGGTGCACGTCTATCGGTGGGTTTATCGTAACCAGGGGAAGTGACGCCTGTGGGTCTGTTTGGGGAAAACTGCAACACAGCGGTGTCGAATTTCCAAGTACCTTCTTCTCATGATGGCGTTTGTCACATCGCACGTTCTCCTTCCCTTCCCCCTCGGAAGGTGCTTAGCTCAAAGGTGTAGCACCCTCTCAACACACACACACACACGCACATGCACGCACATGCACGCACACGTCTTTGATCGGAGAGGTGGTTCAGTGGGGGGAATTTCCCCTTGTTTTGCAAAAGGAGGGTCTTCACTCAAACCCTCCCTCTTCCTCTCTCGCTCTCTCTTTCAGCTGACACCCCAAAACACACTCACACACACACACACACACACACACACACACAGACACACACACACACAAAATGCAACTTCTCTGAAGCGCCTGGATGTTTGCCCTCCGGGGTTGGAAACCTTGCACTCTCCTCCTCTTTCTGCCTCCTTCTTCCTCTTCTTCTTCTCATCCTCCTTCTCATTTTTTTTCCCCCTACCAAGCTCAATCCCTCCCTTGTTCCTCTCCCTCTGATCTGGTCCCGATCCAGCACCGGCTCTTCTCTATAGGTCTCCTATAAGGTCTTTGTGTCAGACATCAGAAAGTTTCTGCGTGTCGTACCGGGTTGGCTCTAACGATGCTGACGGGAGCATTCATCAAGCCTATAGCGAGAAGGAGCGCTGCCAAGCCTGAAGTAGCGTGGCCATCATTCCCCTCCATCTTTTCAAGTGCACTACAAAAAGAGAGTGAATCAATGATTGATATGGGACTTGGCTGGAAAACAGAAACGAGTGACATGAGAAGTTTGTTTATCAGTCAGAGAGGAAAGGAAGACTACGTGGGATTTAATTTAGTTGTTCTTGTTGGTTTTAACCAGAACTGGGATTTAGATGGACCTCTGCTGCATCTCAAAGCCCAGTTAGCCGTCTACATCGGCAGCATCTGACGTCATCAGATGTGCGTCCCGGGACAAGAAGGCCGCCTCCGTTCTTAAGTACCTTAAATATGCTGTCTACAGAGATATGTCATTATGGCCGTATTTTAAGGTAGCATCATTAGGTATCCTTAATTTGATAAGGCAATCCCACATGCCAATGCAATGTCATTGATAAGCTTTCTGGGGGAAAAAAGAAGTTGTTCCCGATGGCAGACCCCGCCAAGTGACTCTTTACGAAGTCACTTTTTCAACCTAATATCGGCGTCTAGCCACAGCTCGCTGAAACTACCATCTGTTTCACGTTTCCTCCAAAATAAACGTAATTAAAATGCCCATAAAAGAGTCAAGGGCAGGATCGGTGGTGAGAAGTTTGATGAAAGCTACAGCGATGCTGATAAGAGGTTAATAATGCTGAGAGCTGAGGGAAGTTCAAGTTCAACTCTATTGTCATGTGCATTAGAATACAACGAAATGCTTGTGCTCTGGCTCTCTGCCTGTCACATGGGACACAATGACTCCTAATCATCATCATCAGTCGCTTCTCCGGGGTCGGGTTGCGGTGACAGCAAGCTAAGTAGGGCACTCCAGAGTCCCTCTCCCCAACAACACCCTCCAGCTCCTCCTGGGGGATCCCAAGGTGTTCCCAGGCCAGATTGGACATGTAGTCCCTCCAGGGTGTTCTCGGTCTACCCCGGGGTCTCTTCCCAGTTGGACCTCCAAAGGAAGGCGCCCAGGAGGCATCCTAATCAGATGCCCGAACCACCTCAACTGGCTCCTTTCGACACCAAGGAGCAGCGGCTCTACTCCGAGCTCCCTCCGGATGTCCAAGCTCCTTACCCTGTCTCTAAGGCTGAGTCCAGACACCCTACGGAGGAAACTCATTTCAGTTGCTTGTGTCCGCGATCTCACCCTTTCGGTCACTACCCAAAGCTCATGACCATAGGTGAGGGTTGGAATGAAGACTGACTGGTAAATTGAGAGCTTTGCCTTCCGGCTCAGCTCCCTCTTCACCACAACGGTCTGGTGCAACGTCCACATTACTGCTGATGCTGCACCGATCCACCTGTCAATCTCCCGCTCCATCCTACCCTCACTCCTGAGCAAGACCCCGAAATACTTGAACTCCTTCACTTGAGGCAACAACCCATCCCCATCCCGGAGGGAGCAATCCACCATTTTCCGGTAGAGAACCATGGCCTCAGACTTGGAGGTGCTGACCCTCATCCCGGCCATTTCACATTCAGCTGCAAACCGCCCCAGTGCTTGCTGGAGGCCGCGTTCTGATGAAGCCAACAAAACCACATCATCTGAAGAGCAGAGATGCAATTCTGAGGTTCCCAAAACAGACACACTCCACAACTTGGCTGCGCCTTGGGATCCTGTCCATGAATATCACAAACAGAATTGGAGACAAGGGACAACCTTGGCGGAGTCCGACACCCACCGAAAACGTGTTTGACCTTGTGCCAAGAATGTGGACACAGCTCTTACTTTGGTTATACAAGGACCAGATGGACACAAGGACACACCATCCCAAAAATAAAAAACACTACAGACCTACTTAAACTATGTACACATGAATTCATACATTAATATACACGATATACAGGGGTCCTCAACCTTTTTTACACCGCGGACTTGTTTGATATTGACAATATTCTGACGGACCAGAGGAGGGGCGGGGGTGGGTTGATAATGACCAGACTATAGGTTAGGTTTATAAATCAATAGTATCATAACATTTAAAGTAATGTTCGGATATTAAACACACAGCGCATATTTTCCTCGCGTTAACATTACTTACATATACATATAACAATACTGCAACTCACCAATTTCATCAATTCTTGAAACTGTGGCAGCTGAAAGAGGAACCTTTGCCACCTTGTTAGCTGCAGCTTCCCCCAACAGTTCACGGCATGTGTCCTTGGCAGCAGGCAGAATCAATCTTAGCTGATAGTGAAAGGCTTCTTAGTCGTGTTGCTAAGGCTACTAGCCACTAAGTAGCCTTAGCAACACGACTAGCCACTAAGTAGCCTTAGCAGCACGACTAGCCACTAAGTAGCCTTAGCAACACGACTAATTAGCCTTAGCAACACGACTAGCCACTAAGTAGCCTTAGCAGCACGACTAGCCACTAAGTAGCCTTAGCAGCACGACTAGCCACTAAGTAGCCTTAGCAACACGACTAGCCACTAAGTAGCCTTAGCAGCACGACTAGCCACTAAGTAGCCTTAGCAACACGACTAGACACTAAGTAGCCTTAGCAGCACGACTAGCCACTAAGTAGCCTTAGCAACACGACTAGCCACTAAGTAGCCTTAGCAGCACGACTAGCCACTAAGTAGCCTTAGCAACACGACTAGCCACTAAGTAGCCTTAGCAGCACGACTAGCCACTAAGTAGCCTTAGCAGCACGACTAGCCACTAAGTAGCCTTAGCAGCACGACTAGCCACTAAGTAGCCTTAACAGCACGACTAGCCACTAAGTAGCCTTAGCAGCACGACTAGCCACTAAGTAGCCTTAGCAACACGACTAGCCACTAAGTAGCCTTAGCAACACGACTAGCCACTAAGTAGCCTTAGCAGCACGACTAGCCACTAAGTAGCCTTAGCAGCACGACTAGCCACTAAGTAGCCTTAGCAACACGACTAGCCACTAAGTAGCCTTAGCAACACGACTAGCCACTAAGTAGCCTTAGCAACAAGACTAGCCACTAAGTAGCCTTAGCAGCACGACTAGCCACTAAGTAGCCTTAGCAACACGACTAGCCACTAAGTAGCCTTAGCAGCACGACTAGCCACTAAGTAGCCTTAGCAGCACGACTAGCCACTAAGTAGCCTTAGCAGCACGACTAGCCACTAAGTAGCCTTAGCAACACGACTAGCCACTAAGTAGCCTTAGCAGCACGACTAGCCACTAAGTAGCCTTAGCAACACGACTAGCCACTAAGTAGCCTTAGCAGCACGACTAGCCACTAAGTAGCCTTAGCAACACGACTAGCCACTAAGTAGCCTTAGCAACACGACTAGCCACTAAGTACACTAAGGGGCGCTTGGACTCAAGGTGCCGAAGCAGTTCTGAGGGCCTCGTTGCCTCATTAGACAGCCTGTCTCCACATGTCACACACAGGGGGCTCGGAGCATGCGAGTCACCGGTCGCAATAAAGCCGTACTCGAGGTACGACTCGTCGTATTTCCTATTGAAGGAAGCTTTCTTTTTCTTTTTAAATTTTTTTTTTTGCTATCTCTGCGTTGTCATCATTTCACCTTTTATCTCCCCTAACTCTTCCAAAGAAACTCTCATGGTACTCATGGCAGCTAGCTAGCTGCTAGTAGCGAGCTGACTGAGCGGTCTCAAAGTTATGAAGTTAGTTGCCATTGGTCTGCCGAGTGTCACGTGAATGAGTGATACAATTACATCATTGTACACACTTCAAGTATCCGTTTCACATTAAAAGCACTCTAGCATTACACGGTCCAGATGGCTGGACTGGGCTTTTAGTCGAATGTGCTTCCTTGCAGGCCCGGTAGCAAATGCTTTGCGGCTCAGTGCCGGTCCATGTCCCGGTGGTTGGGGACCCCTGCAGTACACGATAACACCACAAGGTGTATATGGGTGTGTCAGCTGTTCAGCAACCTGACTGTCTGTGAGATGGGTGGTGTGATTTGATGCTCCGGTAATGTTTTTGAAATGGAAGGAGTGATAACAGAACATGAGGGGGTGGCTGGTGTCCTTAAGAGTGTTTTGGGCTTTCCTTTTGCGGCGACTGGTGTAAATATTATGAAGCTGTGGTAGCTAATGATTTTTGCTGCTGTCTTCCCAGTCCTTTGAAGCAGTCTTCAGTCCTGAGCAGTCAGGTTGCCAAACCACAGTGTGGCGGCCTGTCAAGATTCAAGATTACTTTATTTGTCCTCAGGGAAATTCGTCTTGGACATAAAGGCTGCCACATAAAAATACATACATTATTAGTGCAGTAACAGACATAATGTGCATAGCACAGACAAGTGCAGACAGAAAGTGCATTCAAATGCGTGCAACACAGCCACTCATTTCACATTCCCCTTATGTCCTGAGTTCAGGAGATTCACTGATAGAGGGATGAAAGACTTTTTATACCTGTTCAGGTGTTTTTCCTGTATTTAATTGGAACCCTGTAGTGTCTCTCTGATGGGAGCAGTTCATATTCTGAATACAGGACATGAGAGGGGTCAGTGAGTTTCCCTAGCCTGTTGAGCTACTGTCTTCTCAAAGAGCATTTGGAGGGAGGGACGTTCCCCCGCCTCCATCACTTTCACTGTTGTGTGGACCAGTCTGCTTATTTGTGATTTTAACTTAACTGATATGTTATCAAACCAAGCTGAAATTACAAAACATAATATACTCTCTATCACAGCATGATGAAATAACACCATTACCCTCTGTCCAACCCCAAACACCCTGAGTCTGTGCAAAAAGCAGAGTCGCTGTTGGATCCTAGTGCATTCAGGATTCACATGGACCTTCCAAGACATATTACAGGCAACATGTACATGCAAGTATTTGTAAGAATCATTGCACTTTTTTGCCTCGTATTTCATCTGTATATAGTCAATCCTTGTGTATACATATCAAGATTGTTGTGTTGTAGTGTTGTTATTCTATGTTGAGTACACTGAGAGAGCCGCAAAACCAGAGTCAAATTCCATGTGTGTGCAAATTTACGTAGCCGATAAACCTGATTCTGATTCTGATTCTGAATGAGCCTGGGTAATACAAACATTATGGGTCAGTAGTGGAGGATGATCCCCCGGATGTCCTGGATCAAACATCATTAGTGTTTACAATGAGATGATGGGCATCATACCATTGTACAAACTTTTCAACCTCTAAACTAAAGCCAGAAATGCCAGTGTCTGTATCCATAAGTCCCACGATGGCCGTGTCATCAGAAAAGCTGACAACAAAAATGCTGGGATGACTGATTGTACAATCATTTGCATATAATGTAAACAGTATGGGAGAACGCACACATCCTTGAGGAACGCCCGTGTTGATGACTTCAGACACAGATAATGTCTGGTTCACTCGGACCTGCTGGGTCCTGCAGGTCAGAAAGGAGTGACACCATCTGATGATATATGAGTTAACAGACGTCTGCGTGAGCTTTCTGAGAAGGATGTGTGGCTGCAGGGTATTAAAAGCAGAGCTGACGTCTACAAACAGCCGTCTGATGTAGGCCCTGGGGTTTTCAAGGTGTTGCGAAATAAAGTGTATTACGGTTGGAATTGTCTCATCAGTGCCACGACTGTTTTTATAGGCAAACTGATAAGAATCTAGCTGTCCGTTTATGTTTGACTTCAGCGTCCACACCCTCTTTTCCAGGCGCTTCATTACAATAGAGGTCATGGCTACTGGTCTATAGTCATTCTTTTCCCAGGGAACAGAATTATTTGGAGGAGGAGTAATAATTGCCTTTTTCCAGAGAGATGGAACTATATGTGAATCAATCAACAGACATTTGCAGACAGAGACCCAGGCTGGTGTAAGTTCGTCTGCACTGTCGTCAAAAGGAAAGCTGATACACCACCAGGGCCTGTTGCCTTACTGGTGTTTTTTTTTTTTCCCCCTTCTTCTTTTGAATAGTCTTGTGATTTCTTTGGTGCTAATGTGTTATCCTTGGAACACAATCATCAATTGTTATAGTGTTAATGACACTGTCACATTGTAAAGAGAAGTCATGTGAATCGTGCCTAATGTAGAAGTTGTTCAGGTCATTTGCCATAGTACTATCATCTGCTGTGTGCAGCGTTTTCCTGGTGGGAGTCATATTTGTAGTAGATTTCATCGTGGCCCAGTTTCTTCATATTATTTCCACAGAAGTCCTTTTCAATGGATTCCCTTTGTTGTTGTTGTTTTTGCTGTGTGGAGTTTCTGGTTCAGTTCCCTCTGTGCTGATCTTAGATGCACTTGGTCCTTATCCTGAAAGCAAGCCTCTTGCGTTTTGATACAATCCTTGACATCCTTAGTAATGTAGGACTTGTTGTTGGGATACTGTTTTATTATCTTTTGAGGTATCACAGCATCCACACAGAAGTTGGTATAAGCTGCAATGACTTCAAGACACTCTCGATGGTATTGTGATACAAGTTCATGCCAAAACTTTTCAGACACCTCAGAAAATAATCTCTGCTGTGCCTTCTTGAGGATGCGATTGGTGATGAAAGATCATGTGAGGGTATCTGTGATGTGTAAGCCGAGAAATCTAAGTTCCACAGATGACCCATTGATGGAAATAGGAATTTTGATTTTCTCTGATCTTTCTAAAAGTCGATAATTTCTTTTGTCTTATTCACATTTAGAGAGAGGTTTTTATCATAGCACCATATGGTTAAATCTTCCACTTCCCTCCTATAGGCACTCTCATCACCGCCACTTATTAGTCCAATCCTTGTGGTGTCATCTGCGAATTTAATAATGCTTTTGTTTTCATGTTTGGCAACACAGTCGTGTATAACCAGACTGTACAATAGGGGACTGAGACAGCAGCCCTGAGGTATGCCGGTCCTAAGAACTACTGTAGATGAGTATGTTTTACCTGTTCTCACAGTCTGGGGCCTGTGTGTCAGGAAATCAAACAGCCAATCACAGACAGAGTTGCCGTAGACCAAGACCTCTGAGTTTCAATACCAGTTTGGATGGTACAGTTGTATTAAAAGCAGAGCAGTAATCAATGAACAACATTTTGACGTAGGTATTTTTCTGATCATGGTGTACTGAAGCAGTATGCAGAGCAAGTGCGATAGCGTCAACTACAGAGCTGTTGGAACAGTAGGCAAACTGTAATGGGCCGAGGGTACCGGGAATGTTTCATTTTATATAGGATATAACTAGTCTTTCCAGGCACTTCGTAATAATAGAGGTCAGAGCAACAGGTTGGTAATCATTAAGGCAAGAGACAGGTGTATTCTTAAGTACAGGCACAATGGTGGTTTTCTTAAACCACAGTGAAACCACACACAATGACAGGGACAGGTTAAAAATGTCAGGAAAACCCTGAGATAGCTGACTCTAACATGCCTTGAGGACATGGGAAGGGATGCCGTCTGGGCCAGTAGCTTTACGAGCCTTGACCCTTTTAAAAGTTTTACTCACGTCAGCCTCTGTTGCCTGTAGATCGACTTCATTGGGTGGGCACTTTGCTGCTGTCACTGGGTCCAAGTTTTGAGCTTTATAGCAGGCATAAAAGTTGTTAAGCTCATCCGGGAGAGAGGCAGAAGTGTTGATAGCCTCACTGGGTTTAAATTTACGGTCCATAATCGCCTGCAGCCCCCTTCACATGCGCCACGAGTCACAGCCACTGGAGTAATTTTCCAGTTTGTCCCTATATTGTCTTTGTCAACCGCAGGCAAATGTTGCTGTTAATCCAGGGCTTCTGGTTGGGGTAGGAGTGAATAGTCCATACTGGGATACAGTTATCCACACAGAATCTAACATAGCCAGTAACCGATTCAGCATACTCATCAAAACCTCAGGCTGAATCTGTCTAAAATCTCATCTGTTTACATGTCTACTCTTATCTCTATCGCGAGTACATTTTTGTGCATTGCGATTATTTTAGTGCAATTTTATATATATATGTATATGTATATGTATGTGTATATATAGTGTATATATAGTATATATATAGTATATATATTATATATGTAGCACAAAAAGTAAGGAAATTTGTGTTTAGTAGATTATTTCTTCGTTGTAACAATGCTTCTTGGCAATAAATCTTATACCGTTGGAAAGCCTGTTTATTTCCCTTTTAAATGGGGCCACATTTGTAAGGAACATGCATTTGTGGGATGAGCAGCAGAGCTGAGTATGTGGGTTGTGCCCATGAAAAATTTGTCAAATCTTCTCTGCCAATGCCCAACAGCTTATTTTGTGGTTGCTATTGACTCTTGTTTTGAGCTTCTGGTACCCCAGGTGCTGACAATCAGGTGCCTGATATAAGATTTATTACCAAGAAGCATTGTTACAACAAAGAAATAATCTGCCAAACACACATTTCCTTACTTTTTGTGCTAAGTTTATATATATATACACATATATATATATATATATATATATATATATATATATATATATATATATATATATATATATACGTATATATATATATCAGGTGGTTTGTGTCTTCCTCAAGCTTGGCCTGGGAGTTTGAGGGTTCTGCACAGTATCTTAGATATTGTTCCTGGAAAGTGCTGGAGCTACTCACCCAGTTTGGGGGTCACAGCCCTAGTGCTCCTATCACAGCGGGGACGACTGAGGATTTCACATTCCACATCTGATCTAGTAGTTCTTCCTTGGTATTTCTCTAGCCTCTCATGCTCTTTCTTCCTGATGTTGAAGTTGCTCGGGGATTGCTTCATCGATCACTACTGTTGCCGTCTGCTCCTTGTCAACCACCACAATGTCTGGTTGGATAGCCAGCACCTAGTTGTCAGTCTGTAACTTGAAGTCCCACAGGATCTTAGCTCTGCCATTCTTAACCACCTTTTGGCAGTGTCTACCATTTTGACTTGGGGACTTCCAGTCTGTATCCAGTACAGATGTTCTTGTACACTATCCAAGCACCTTGGTTATGCCTTTCAGGGGCATGCTAAACAGCATTACACCACTTAGACTACATACATTATACAATGAGAAGAAAAAATAGTTTGTTAATAATTTGTGATAACTATATATTTGTACAACACACACACACACACACATATATATATATATATATATATATACTATATTCACGGTATTCTTTCCCCCAACCCTTATGATGCTGTTGTTGTTGTCAATCACGTGTATTGTCTACCGTCATAATTGTATAGTCTTTGTACATTCTCTATATTGTATATTGTACTTTGTATTATCTAGTGTGATCTATTCTAGCCAAACCCTGTCAAATTCCATGTGTGTAGAAATGTTCTTAAATCCGATTCTGACTAACTGATTCATGACACACTTGAGTGTCTCAATAAGCGGTCTTACAAGCTTTTATTCCTTATTCTTTATTTGAATTTATTCCCTATTTCAGTTAAGATACTGCCTACCTAGACAGCTTCTTGTGTAGGCCGTAGAGACAAAGGTGGCTCACCAGATAATGAGACACAGCTAAAGAGTGATAGGGCCCCAAGCCAAATTTCAGGGAGGATAAGATGTGGAGTGTAAGGTGTGGTCTATCTTGGCCCCACCTTGTCCGCAAATTAGTGTGGTGAAGCTTTGACAGAATTTTCCATCGTTAAAGCAAATGATGGCCATGAGACACGGAGGCAGCCAGACTCCTCTCCTCAGGCAATGGTTTTAATTTAAAACTACCTCACACCACAGAGAAGGCAGCTGAAAATTACACCAAAGAATATTTGCATGCTTACACAAGATCATGTCAGCTCCACGTTAAGTTCATGAGATTAATACAATAAAGGTGCGTGGAGGGATTTGGGAAGTTGCATCCACAGCTTTACATCACAATTCCATCTTTAGGGCCTCTACGGCCCTTATGGCACCGGATATATAAATAGACTTTATTGTCCCACAAGAAGAGATTTGTTTTCACCCTTTGAACATTTGTACCAAACCACAGCTGTTGTTCCCCGTTTTAGTGCTTTATCTGATCAAATTCACATTCATCCTGGTAGCTAACAGGGCCAATAACTAGTGGGAAGAAGTCCTGCTGGAAACAGGTAACAACAGCCAGAGCTGACTCCAGTTCCCATGCTGTGCTGTGTGTGAATGGATGGGTACATGAGTTGACAGCTGGTACAACATTTCATCCAACCTCCAAAACAATAGCAGCGGTGGCTAATCATGACAGAAGCTGAGACAAAAAAAATCTTACTGAGAATTAGAAAACCAGCCAGTGCTGCATCGCTTTCACTCCCTTTTGAGGCTTTCAGTTGTGCATTTCTCAAAATAAATACACAATGATGGCAGGATGTGTGTCGGAGTGCAAATTATACAACGACAATTGTGTAATTGTCAACTTACTCTTTTTAAGGACAAAAACGTGCCAGATAGCTTCTCTCCTCTCTCTCGTGTTGATTCTGTGAATGAAATCTCATCCGAGTTCAAGAAAGTAGTCATACATTTGAACTGATACAGTTAATTAGCTTTTAGCACACATGGATTTTAATATTGTTCAATTACCCAATCAGGTAAAACTGCTGCATTCCTGATTGAAAACAAAGGGGGTGCCAAGTATAAAAGCTGATTGTCAAAAAGGCGAAAGACTATCTAAACCACTACAGCCATGCAAAAGACTATTAAAATTAAATAATAAACTCTATATTCTATGTGCTATGTGACATTTTATATTGGTGCATTATATATGATATATGACATGTTATATTGGTAATGAAATACCAAGGCATAGGCACAGCTAGCTAGGTATTTAGCCAACATTGGAAATGAAAGAGTGCACTCGGTAACGCAAGCGTTATTATGGATCCCACTGGTTTTCCTGGCATGACGCGCCCCGAGTAGCATCCAGGCGCTAGGATTCTAGGAAGACCCACCCCTACTCTGCCTCTGATTAGCTGACCTTAACCCTAGCCCCGCCCTAACCCTAACCTTAACCAACCAACGGAGGCGACGAGTACTGGCCAATCAGAGGCAGAGTGCCAAGAAAAGCGTAGGTTAATGTAAGTAGCTAGCTATCTAGCTAGTTTAATACACTTTACTTTCTTACCTTCAGAGTTTCTGAATGAGATTGTCTACGGATGAATGCTAACATTTGCTAGTTCCTAAGCTTTGCCTTAGGTTACAGTTTAGCGAGCTAAAGTTAGCGAGCTATAGACTTGCCTCTCCACTGGCTTGTGCTACACACGTGGGCATAGACTTTAATGAGGATCATTTATTCCTTCTACTCAACTCTTTTACAACTGCACCACTACCCAAAATTAGCACACAAAATATATATATATATTGATTACACCTTAGGTCGACTTGCGCCGTGAACTAGCACCAGCGCCTTCGACTGACCCTGAAACTAGACCCCTCTATCTCAGTTAATTTGCTCATTGAGCCAGAGCTAATAGACAATGTCTGCACTGTTGAGCAAACGTCATAGATCAGATCGGTGAGGTAAACATTGTAACCGGTTATTTTCTTGCCCGGTGCGGGATTCGATACGGGGTGTACTGCACCTCAAGGCGACATCACTAACTGCTCGGCTAAAGGGTCAGACCCTCTAATCCAGTGGTTCTCAACCTTTTTGGGGTCCTGGACCCCCTGCGTATTTTTGATCTCCCCTGAGGACCCCTCCACCTGATCTTGGGGGAGGGGGGTTGCAATTTGATAGAAACAGTAGAAACTGCATTTTAAATTGCATTATAGCATTTATTCACTCTTTGGGGCAAAAATAAGAGCTTTCAGTTGTAACTTAGATATAGTTAACAAAACAGAATTCTTATGCAGTAACTTTCAGATATATGTAACAGAACAGAATATGTATTCAGTAACTTTCAGATATATGTAACAAAACAGAATATGTATTCAGTAACTTTCAGATATATGTAACAACACAGAATATGTATTCAGTAACTTTCAGATATATGTAACAAAACAGAATATGTATTCAGTAACTTTCAGATATATGTAACAACAGAATTTGTATGCAGTAACTTTTAACAATGCAAACGGGAGCGAGATCTCTTATTAAAATACAATAAATTACACTTGTGAAACAGATGTAATTAGAGAAAAAAGTCCTGTTACCCTTTATAGTTTAGGTAGATAAAGGTCTCAGCCACATTTGAGTAAAATAATCCTATTTCTATAAATGTCATAGGATCTTTCTTTTAAAGATATTTTATTTTCACGGACCCCTTGCAATTACACCACGGACCACTAGGGGTCCGCGGACCCCCGGTTGAGAAACACTGCTCTAACCGATCGGCCAGTGGGTCTTATTAGTAGTTTACAATATTATATAGTTAGTGAGTAAAATGTATAATCTGCAATAAAAAAGGTAGTTTAAAAAACGTCTACATTGTCTAAAGTTACCGATAGGTACGTATTTCCAGCCTGGGGTACAAGAATCATTCATTGCCCATTGACCGTCGTCATAAATTGCACATGCGCAGTTCGCTCCTCTTCAATACGAGACAGGAGCTTGCTTGCTGGGACGCTGGAGAGCTGCACCCCGAAAGCGTTTATCTGCATTTCGCTGATTTAAACACCATCAAACCGCTGGGTGGCAGCAGAGAGCGAGTGGCTCGTGGTTTGTTATTTCCTGTACCGGAAGTAAATAAGCCGCCATTACTGCGGCGGCGGCTCCCTACAATACGCGCACGTTTGAATGCAAGCTGTCATAAAAAGAGTACAATTTTCTACTATTACCTTTACTTTTTATGTAACGTTACTTTTGACAGCTATTTCTAGGAGTTCGGGAAGAACCTGTGCAGTTCACAGGTGCTCCAACAGGAGTGGCCAACTTCAACTTTGGAAAAAAACAAAATACAAAAATCAAACAAATACGAAGCACACACAAGCCTTTACTTCATGAATCTTGACACAGATTCCCTGGGCGTGCAGAGGACCAAGATGTTGTTCTCCAGAGGTGGATCAAGAATGTTAGCAGACACGACTTCGTTCCCAATAACAACAGCACGGTAGGCTTTGGTTCTCTAGGGCAGTGGTTCTCCACCTTTTGGGGGTCCTGACAAGAAGTGAGGGCGTAGAGGCGGAGGCGGCGAGCAGAGACGGCCACGCTGGGCCAGCAGACGAAGGAGCGAGTGCAGCTGGGCGACACTGAGCTCAGGATGGGCAGGCAGGTGAACCAGAGAGTGACAAAACTATGCACAAGGAAAGGGTGATTAGTATTCAAGGCAACAACGTGGAAAGATTACTCTGAAAGATTGCAGAGTGGCCAAGGGAATGAAACTAACAGGGTAGCTCAAACAACAATCGGCCAAGGAGTGGTTGAGGAGCCGGGTTTCTGATGCTGCAGGGGTTGATGAGCTGATGGAAAGCAAGTTTGTGGCTGAGCTGGTGAGGTAATGTAGGTCAAGAGGGACAGCGAGAGAGAGAAAAAGTGGCTGCAAGGTGGGAGTTGACGGCATGACAGTAATACTTAATCACAAATACACTGGTATGATACCTAAGTATATGTTTGCTCGATTTTTGGTATAGCACCCCCTGGGGAAAAACGTGCCGGCCGCCACTGGTACTCCGTATCAGCCGTTACTTAAAGATTCGTACCTGGAATCGGTATCTGCAGCGAAAACGTGATATCAGTGCATCCCCAGTTTTCCTAGTGTGTCTACGGACACAGAAAATGAGCGACTTCGGTTGTCAAGTCCAAAAACACAAATGTGAACGGGGCCTGGGTAGCCCAGTATCAAATATACTGTCCCTTAAGATTACAGAGCTCCCAAATGTCATTAGATACTACACCCTGTCAAACTGTCCCTCAGCAAACAATGACCCATACCAACTTATTTACCGCAATCTACTACTACTACTACTACTACTACTTTCGGCAGCTCTCGTTAGGGGTCGCCACAGCACATCATCCGTTTTCATCTCTTCCTGTCCTCTGCATCTTCCTCTGTCACACCAGCCACCTGCATGTCCCAGAGCCCCAGAAAGAGAAAGTTACGTCAACTCCGTAGACATCAATGGGCCAATTATTTAACAGCAATGGCGGATCACGGGAGCCCCGGATAGTTCCAAACAGTGCGACCTGGGGCAATAGGATTTCTACGGCGAAGGTATGTTTCTCGCATTAATCAAAGGTTAATTTACAGGTAAGAAGCTACAGTTGACATTTTAATGATGACCATTTTACAAGCACAGTTGAATCAAATTAACGATGTAATTTAAAGCGTCATAGCTCGTCAGTTTCAAACAAAATATTAGTTTTAATGTTCCTACACATGCGCATAGAATGTGTCACGTTGGAATATATCTATATCTGTATATAAATGTAAAAATCTGAAAATGTTGGTTAGTAGTTACCAGAAATCGCAGCTAAGCAGTTCATTTAAATGACCCGCCAAGCTTCGTTTGGACCTATTCAGCGGCTACATGGACCACGTGACCCTCTCGCGTTCTGACCCCTCATTGACGTAACTCTCTCTTTCTAGGGCTCTGGCATGTCCTCCCTCACCACATCCATAAACCTCCTCTTTGGCCTTCCTCTTCTCCTCTTCCCTGGCAGCTCCATATTCAGCATCCTTCTCCCAATATACCCAGCATCTCTCCTCCACACATGTCCAAACCATCTCCATCTTGTCTTTCTTGCTTTGTCTCCAAACTGTCCCTCTAATGTACTCCTTCCACAGATAGCAAAATTGCTGTGGCCTGTACCCGTCCCACACCCGACGCTTTGGTCCGGCCCACACACCGCGTGGAATGACGGCACTTGGGTGGTCCGCTCCTGCTTGCCAGATCTGGGCCAGAACCAAGCCATAGCAATGCCACATGTGCCACATATTTGCCAAAGGCGGCCCATATTTGTGTTGTGATATTTGGGCCATATTCACCATTTACCACACGGGCCACTTCAGGGTCACATCCAGATCACATGTTGTCGAGAGCACCGCATCTTTGCCAAAAGAGGCCCACATTTGATTTGGCATATTTAGGCCATATTTGCTATTATACGTGCGAGCCACTTCAGGCTCACATCCATTTTGTCAGGGCCAGAAGAAGGTCATCAGTGCCGCATCATTGCCTGAAGTGGCTCACATCAGGATGCTATCTTGGTCCTAATCCTGTCCTTCTTCGTCCCTCCCAATTAAAATCTTATCTTCATCACTGCCACCTCCAGCTCCACCTCCTGTCTTTTCATCAGTGCCACTGTCTCCAGACCATACAACATAGCTGGTCTCACAACCATCTTGTAAACCTTCCCTTTAACTCTTGCTGGCACCCTTCTGTCACACATCACCCCTGACACTCTTCTCCACCCACTCCACCCTGCCTGCACTCTCTTCTTCACCTCTCTTCTGCACTCGCCGTTACTTTGGACAGTTGACCCCGAGTATTTGAACTCATCCGCCTTCATCACCTCCACTCCTTGCATCGTCGCCATTCCACCGTCCTCCCTCTCATTCACGCATAAAAGGTCGCGCTAATCACAACGGTGCTCGGTAGTTTGTATGTCCAGCACAGCGATGCAAAGATGAGATTTGCTTTTCCCTCAACGATCGATGTGAAATGAAACTGAGCAGGCGGAGGAAGAAAAGCCTCGGCAGGCTCACGAATTTGAAAATGCACAAAACTTTCCAGCACCTGCGTCTCCTCGGGCCCCCAGTCTCAGACCTGCGCAAAAACGACTCTTCGGCGTGCTGCAGCCACAGCTGTTTCCTGTAGGGTTATTTTCCTGATGCGGGTGCAAACAGGTAGACAAAACGGGCCAGTGTTGCTTTCCGGAGTGAACTGTCAGGGGTGTCGCTGCAAATATAAATAAATAAATACATAAACTAATAGTAATCAATGATTAAAAAAGGAAAATAAGGCTGGTGTGTGAACGATGAAGATAAACAGATCAACGCGGAAGCATAAACGAGAGGCAGGATAACACTTCACACTCGCATGTAGGAGAAACCCACTTCCCTAAACATGGCTGGGGGGTGGAGGGGGGGGGGTTTCGGTGTGTTTTTCAGAGTAAGTTTGTGAAGTTGCGGTTTTTCCAGATCTGCGACTGAAATGACGAGGAAATGCGTCAAAGGGGCGAGAATTCAGACTTCTTAGTACAAACCCACCCATTCACGTGTCTTATGTTTGACTGTGTGCGTGTGTGTGTGTGTTTGTGTGTGTGTTTATGTGGCAGTGTGTGCATATGAGCCACATTATGTGCTTGCATGCATCTGTTAGTGTATAAACAGATGTATTTAACTGTGTGTATCTGTGTGAAAGAGATAGATAGATAAAGTGACTGAGAGAAAGAGATAGAGAGAGTGATATATATTTCTGTATATATATACATATATATAGAGAGAGAGAGGGGGGGGGCGTGAGAGAGAGAAACCTTTAACCAAGTCTTTAATGGTCAGATTTGTCACTCACATTAAGATAACCATATTAACGCAGATACTCATATACACAGTGAAAACACAACAGTCTCCATACACAGTAAAAACAAAAGATACAGACCTTCCCTTTGTTTCAGAAATTAAGTGGAAGCAGTTGGTTTTCTACAGTGCACAGCACATCCCCATGTCCCCAAACAGAAATAAATGCTTCCAGGTCTGAAATAATTTTTTAAAACGTGGACTCGCTTTTCAGCCGAGCAGCCGCTAGACCCCTGAACATGAGTGTAGCATCTGTGGACCCTGTGCCTTTCATTCTGCTCCTTCTGCTGAGCCAAACGCTCATTTTTGCCTGACCTATCAGAAAATTAACCAAGGTGACACGTCTGCACTGTGCTGCCGTGTACCTCGGACCAAAGACAAACTGGCTGTCTTCGAGAACCTCTCCTAAACCTCTGAGCCACTGCTGCAGGGCAGAGAAAAGAGGGCCCAACCTGGGACATCTGGTCCAGAAGTGCTGTAGAGTTTCTTCAGCATTACAGAAAGAGCAGTGGTTCCCTGCCCTAGGATCAATGTGTGCCACATGTCTGTTCGTAGCCACAGCCCCATGTACCACCCTCCACTGCCCCATGTACCACCCTCCACTGCCCCATGTACCACCCTACACTGCCCCATGTACCACCCTACACTGCCCCATGTACCACCCTCCACTGCCCCATGTACCACCCTACACTGCCCCATGTACCACCCTCCACTGCCCCATATACCACCCTCCACTGCCCCATGTACCACCCTCCACTGCCCCATGTACCACCCTACACTGCCCCAGGTACCACCCTCCACTGCCCCATGTACCACCCTACACTGCCCCATGTACCACCCTACACTGCCCCATGTACCACCCTCCACTGCCCCATATACCACCCTCCACTGCCCCATGTACCACCCTCCACTGCCCCATATACCACCCTCCACTGCAGATCCGCAGTGTGTTTCTCTATGGGGGGTTTGTACTGGGAACCTCCAGCTGCCTTTGGGAGATGAGCCTGGTGCCAACACACTCAACCACCTCGACTGCTGTACACCGGCGAGTGATGTTCTGGTGAGAACCTTTACAATGACTGCATACAAGGCCTTCTGTGATGTACTTGAGATGGCATGTAGTTCTGGTGTTTTGAAAGACAGAATGGCCCCCTTCACTTCCTCCTGCTCCTCCGCTGCTGTACGGATGGACGAAGATGGAAAAACAGGCCGCATAGCTGGCTGATCCTGTCCACACACCGCTCCTAGTGCCTCTCCGAAGAAGCCAGGAAGTGCACTGATCACTTCCTCCAACAACCTCTCCATTAAACGAAGAGATTTAAAGCCCGTCTCTTGGCTCAAAATGTCAGCCGTCTTCCACTGTCCTCCTGATCTGAGACATGCTAACTTTGTAAGTCCAGCCCTCGTGAGGGATCTCTGTACACTTATGGAGCTGAGCATCCTGCAGCGTATCAGTAGGTTATGGAACAGTGGTTCCTCCCCGACACTGCCATAGATCTGGGGGTAGTCTCTGTTGGTGCTTAAGACTGTTCCCCAAGCTCGGAGGACAGACTGATAGAAGGGTGTCGTAGTGAAGTCCATGCCAGCTAGGTCCAGAAGGAACAAGTGTTTGTAGTAGTTCCGGTTCATAACCCTCTGAAGCAACACAGATGCTGTTTCACTCCAAAGTTGACGGTCATGGTATAAAAGTCGCTGCACAGTTTGAGGGCGAAAAGCCGTGATACGACTGCGGAGGTCAATCAGGCCCTGGCCTCCTTCTAGCACTGGTAGGAACAGTACAGCAGACTTGGTCCAGTGAAAGCCTCCCCAGAAGAAGTTCACCAGCGTCCTCTATACTTCCCTTATGAGCATGTCCGGAGGTTCTACAACTGTAAACCTGTGCCAGAACATCGAGGCAATCAAGTTGTTAACAATCAAGACTCTCCCCCTATAGGACAACGAAGGCTGGATCCAAGTCCATCTAGACAATCGAGCACTGATCTTTTCAATGAAACCCTCAACAGTTTTTGCTCAGAAAGCGGTTGTTGCCCAGAAAGACACCTAGGCATGTTATCCCTTCTGTGTTCCACTGCAGCCCAGCTGGTAATGTTGGCATCTCATTATTGTTCCACTCCCCCAGCAAGAGACCCTCAGATTTTGACCAGTTGACTTTCGCAGAGGAAGCTTGTTCCCGTAAGGCCAATTTCTGCTTGAGACTTGTTAGATCGTTTTGACTTGTTGTGAAAACCACGACATTGTCAGCGTATGCTGATAAGCTAACTGTACTGGTGGTGTTCCCTGAAAAGGTTAGTCCTGAGAGCCCCTGCATGGGCTGAGAAAGAGAGAGAGTGAGATAGAGAGAAAGAGCGAGAGAGAGAGAGAGAGAGAGAGAGAGAGAGAAGCTCAAGTGTGTTTGTCTTGTACAGATGAACATTTTAAGGTAAAGGCCCTCAGTGTACATGAGTAAATGGTGGTCAGATTACTGCTAAATTGTCCATGGGTCATTTGGTGTTTAGGATGGAAATAGAAATCAAGACTTTTTATCCTGCTTTCATGAATCAACAAAGGAGAGGTGTGGAGTGGGGGAGAGGCGGGGGGGGAAACTAGTTAAGAGAAGGAGGTAGGGAGTACGTTGCTTAAAAAGACTTGAGAAAAAAGAAAGGGGAGAAAGCGTGAGACGGTGAGAGAGAGAGAGAAAGGGAATACAAAGGAGGGCAGGAGCGATAGAGAGGGGTGGACAGCGAGGGAGTGAGAGGAAGGAGCAGACCGAAGAAGTGTGAAGGACGGAGAGAGAGTGAGTGTGGGAGAAAATGACTGAGAGGACGAGGTATTTCTGGAATGTACCTTCACTTAAAGACTAACCTGAAGACTGACACACACGCACGCACACACACACACACACACACAATCCCTCATGCACACACTCAGAGAGAGAGAGAGAGAGAGGTAGAGAGAGCATTAGAGAGAGAGAGAGAGAGTGTTATAAAGTGTACTGTACTGTTTTGTACCACCTCATGCTTTGGCAATACCATATAACTGAATATGGTCATGCCAATAAAGCCCTGCTGAATTGAGTTGAATTAGGTGTTAGAGAGAGAATTAGAAAGAGAGAGAGAGAGCTAGGGAGAGAGAGAGAGAGAGAGAGAGAGAGAGAGAGTGTCTTAGAGAGAGAGCTAGGGAGAGAGAGTGTGTGTTAGAGAGAGAGAGAGAGCTAGGGAGAGAGAGAGAATTAGAAAGAGAGTGTGTGTTAGAGAGAGAGAGAGAGCCAGGGAGAGAGAGAGAGAGAGAGTGTGTGTGTTAAGAGAGAGAGAGAGAGAGAGCTAGGGAGAGAGAGAGCTAGGGAGAGAGAGTGTGTGTTAGAGAGAGAGAGAGAGCTAGGGAGAGAGAGTGTGTGTTAGAGAGAGAGAGAGAGCTAGGG
The DNA here is from genome assembly GCA_022114975.2 of Lampris megalopsis. NCBI lineage: Eukaryota > Metazoa > Chordata > Actinopteri > Lampriformes > Lampridae > Lampris > Lampris megalopsis. The sequence continues at coordinate 7,957 of JAJHIY020001843.1, read as the reverse complement.
AGAGAGAGTGTGTGTTAGAGAGAGAGAGAGAGCTAGGGAGAGAGAGAGCTAGGGAGAGAGAGAGTGTGTGTGTTAAGAGAGAGAGAGAGAGAGAGCTAGGGAGAGAGAGAGCTAGAGAGAGAGAGTGTGTGTTAGAGAGAGAGAGAGAGCTAGGGAGAGAGAGAGCTAGGGAGAGAGAGAGTGTGTGTGTTAAGAGAGAGAGAGAGAGAGAGCTAGGGAGAGAGAGTGTGTGTTAGAGAGAGAGAGAGAGCTAGGGAGAGAGAGAGCTAGGGAGAGAGAGAGCTAGGGAGAGAGAGAGAGAGGACATGCCGTACATGCTAATGATAAGATAATAAAGGGATTTGGGTTTCCACTCTCTCCACAAGGACTGCCTGAGTTAAGGGACTGTCATTTTTTGAACTCCACCCTCAATCCCGTCACCCCCACCTCCTTCACCCTCACCTCCTTCACTCCACCCTCACTCCCATCACCCCCAACTCCTTCACTCCACCCTCAATCCCATCACCCTCACCTCCTTCACTCCACCCTCAATCCCATCACCCCCACCTCCTTCACCCTCACCTCCTTCACTCCACCCTCAATCCCATCACCCTCACCTCCTTCACTCCACCCTCAATCCCATCACCCCCACCTCCTTCACCCTCACTCCCATCACCCCCACCTCCTTCACTCCGCCCTCACTCCCATCACCCCCACCTCCTTCACTCCGCCCGCACTCCCATCACCCCCACCTCCTTCACTCCACCCTCACTCCCATCACCCCCACCTCTTTCACTCCACCCTCAATCCCATCACCCTCACTCCCATCACCCCCGCCTCCTTCACTCCACCCTCACTCCCATCACCCCCACCTCTTTCACTCCACCCTCAATCCCTTCACCCCCACCTCCTTCACCCTCACTCCCATCACCCCCACCTCTTTCACTCCACCCTCACTCCCATCACCCCCACCTCCTTCACTCCACCCTCACTCCCATCACCCCCACCTCCTTCACCCTCAATCCCATCACCCCCGCCTCCTTCACTCCACCCTCACTCCCATCACCCCCACCTCCTTCACTCCACCCTCAATCCCATCACCCCCACCTCCTTCACCCTCACTCCCATCACCCCCACCTCCTTCACCCTCACTTCCATCACCCCCACCTCCTTCACTCCACCCTCAAACCCAACACCCCCACCTCCTTTACTCCTTGGTTTGTATACTTCACAGTGTGTGTGTGTGTGTGTGTGTGTGTGTGTGTGTGTGTGTGTGTGTGTGTGTGTGTGTGTGTGTGTGTGCGCGTTTGATGTTTGTCTGGATGGACTTCCACGTGCCCCCTCTGTCACATCCACTGTCCTTACAGCTTCCTGTTTACATGGATCTACTTCCTTTGAGTGGTGTGCGTGACTTCACAGTGAGTCAATACAGTCTGTGTGTGGCCTCACATCTACACACACACACCTCTCTCTCTCGCTCTCTGTCTCTCTCTCTCTCTCTCTGTCTGTCTGTCTGTCTCTCTCTCTCTCTGTCTCTCTCTGTCTCTCTCTCTGTCTCTCTCTGTCTGTCTCTCTCTGTCTCTCTCTCTCTGTCTGTCTGTCTCCCTCTCTCTGTCTCTCTCTCTGTCTCTCTCTCTGTCTGTCTCTCTCTCTGTCTCTCTCTGTCTCTCTCTCTGTCTCTCTCTCTCTGTCTGTCTGTCTCCCTCTCTCTCTGTCTGTCTGTCTCTGTCTGTCTGTCTGTCTCTGTCTCTGTCTGTCTCTCAGTGTGTCTCTAAATAAGTCCAGCAACATCAGCCGAGTGCAGACGGGTGAACGCGCTGGTGTGGGGGAGTGACTCTGTGACCTCACATCCTCTTCCTGTGTCCGGCTCAAGACTTCACCATAGTAAATGTAGTAACTGATCGAGTGCGGTCGGAGAGGATGTTTTGTTTTGTTTTGTTTTTTGATTAAAATAGTTTCTTCCGGGACGTCCGGGTAGCATAGCGGTCTATTCCGTTGCCTACTGACACAGGGATCGGCGGTTCGAATCCTCGTGTTACGTCCGGCGTGGTCGGGCGTCCTTACAGACACAACTGGCCATGTCTGTGGGAGGGAAGCCGGATGTGGATGTGTGTTCTGGTCGCTGCGCTAGCGCCTCCTCTGGTCTCTTCAGGGGGAGGGGGAACTGGGGGGAAGAGCGTGATCCTCCCACGCGCTACGTCCCCCTGGCGAAACTCCTCACTGTCAGGTGAAAAGAAGCGGCTGGCGACTCCACACGTATAGGAGGAGGCATGTGGTAGTCTGCGGCCCTCCCCGGCTCGGCAGAGGGGGCGGAGCTGAGACCGGGACGGCTCGGGAGAATGGGGTGATTGGCCAGATACATCCATCCATCCATTATCTGAACCGCTTATCCTGCTCACAGGGTGGCGGGGGTGCTGGAGCCTATCCCAGGGGTCATTGGGCAGCAGGTGGGGAGACCCCCTGGACAGACCACCAGGCCATCACAGGCCCCCCCCCCCACACACACACCGAGGTACAATTTAGTACAGCCGGTTCACCTGACCTACATGTCTCTCGACTGTGGGAGGAAGCCGGGGCTCCCGGAGGAAACCCACACATGCAAACTCCACACAGAGGACGACCTGGGACGACCCCCAAGGTCGGACTACCCCGGGGCTCGAACCCGGCACCTTCTTGCTGTGAGGCGACCGCGCTAACCACTGCGCCACCGTGCCGCTGGCCGGATCCAGTTGGGGAGAAAAGGGCAGGGGGGGGGGCTTTCTTCCATCTAACATGGCTTAAATGTGCGCGGATACAACCACGAGTCACATAGACACACACACACATACATGTATGAACACGTGCACGCACACATACACACACACACTCTGTTGTCGAAGGTCTCCGGTCTGCTGCCGTGCAGGTGTGCACTAATCTTCCAAATCCCATAATAATGGCCATCCCAGTCTTCATAGTAACCAGCTGTACAGTATGTGGACAGATGTGTGGACAGGCACACACACACACAGACACACACACACACACATATGCATGTGTACATAAATTAATGTTCACGGGCCAACACGCAGGAACATGCAAACTGTTCATACGTCGGCCCGGAGAAGACAGACACGTCGGTGAGCACACGCGTTTCCAGACGCTACACATACCCGCGTTTTGCAGACACGCACAGTCGCACAAATATGCATGAGTACACACACACACACACACACACATACACATACTTTTGACGTTTTTACTACCTTAGAAAATGGAAAGTGGACCTTCTTCCAACTACAATAATTTTCCTGCGTCCCACCTGTAAGCTCCACCCTCGCCACTAAATCACGTGGCTGTCTGTAGCCTCTGATCAGACGTATTTTTACCCAAATAGTAAAAGGTGCTCTAATATAACCTAACATGTAAGCGGGGCATGCTAAGCTAACGGCTAGCCCATGCAGACTGGCAGTTCCGATAACACCGAGGGCAGTGTGACAGGACGCGGAAGCGGGGCGTGCTAAGCTAACTGCTAGTCCATGCAGATCGTCAGTTCCGATAACACTGAGGGCGGTCTGACAGGATTCTGAAGTGGTGCATGCTAAGCTAACGGCTAGTCCATGCAGACCGACAGTTCCGATAACACTGAGGGCGGTCTGACAGGATGCGGAAGCGGGGCATGCTAAGCTAACTGCTGGCCCATGTTGACCGTCAGTTCCGATAACACCGAGGGCGGTGTGACAGGATGCAGAAGCGAAGCAGGCTAAGCTAACTGCTAGGCCATGCAGACCGTCAGTTCCGATAACAACGAGAATGGTCTGACAGGACGCGGAAGCGGGGCATGCTAAGCTAACTGCTAGTCCATGCAGACCGGCAGTTCCGATAACAACGAGAATGGTCTGACAGGACGCGGAAGCGGGGCGTGCTAAGCTAACTGCTAGTCCATGCAGACCGGCAGTTCCAGTAACAGCAAGGGCGGTCTGACAGGATGCGGAAGCGGGGCATGCTAAGCTAACGGCTAGTCCATGCAGATCGTCAGTTCCAATAACACTGAGGGCGGTCTGACAGGATGCTGAAGCGGGGCATGCTAAGCTAACTGCTAGTCCATGCAGACCATCAGTTCCGCTAACACCGAAGGCGGTCTGACAGGTTGCGGAAGTGGTGCATGCTAAGCTAACTGCTAGTCCATGCAGACTGGCAGTTCCGATAACACCGAGGGCGGTGTGACAGGACGCGAAGCGGGGTGTGCTAAGCTAACTGCTAGCCCATGCAGACCGTCAGTTCTGACAGTCGTCCTGGCTGGTATACGTTCTCCTGGACGGTGATTTTTTTTGTTTGGTTTGGATATGTGTGTTGGTTTGGATATGTGTGTTCTTGTAGTCTTTGGATATGTGGTTTTGTGTTTGTGTTGCACTGCACACACACACACGCACATGGTGAAGAACATCCTTCACTGCACCTTTTGATGCCTCTGAGCTGTTCTTTTTACGGTCCATTGTGGGACATGGAAAAGGGCATTTCTGCTGCATGCCAGAATTATATATGGAGGGAATTCACGGCCGCGAGACAATGGAAGAAAGGAGTGGTGATGACATCACTCACGGCCGACTCCCTCAGGAGGAGCAGAATGCTGGGAAAGAGAGGCCAAACGGCTGACATCAGAATAACACACGTCTGATAACTCCTGCAGATGACTCTGCTGGTTGAGGTGTTCTAGTTAAATCCTTGGGGGGGGGGGGTTGATTGAGTGGGGGGGGGTATGGAGGTGAGGAAGAAAACGAATGGTGAGGAATCAGCCCATCAACCAATCAATCATCCAGTGGGCGGAATGGTGACGAAGTGGTTAGCGCTGTCGCCTCACAGCCAGAAGGTCGTGGGTTCGAACCCCGGGGTTGTCCCACCTTGGGGCGTCGCATGCATGTTGGGGTTAATACTCCTTTTTTTACCCCCCCCTCCGCTTTTTCTCCCCAATTGTACTCGGCCAATTACCCCACTCTTCCAAGCCGTTCTGGTCGCTGCTCCGCCCCCTCTCTGCCGATCCGGGGAGGGCTGCAGACTACCACGTGTCTCCTCCCATACATGTGGAGTCTCCAGCCGCTTCTTTTCACCTGACAGTGAGGAGTTTCACCTGACAGTGAGGAGTTTCACCTGACAGTGAGGAGTTTCACCAGGGGGACGTAGCGCGTGAGAGGATCACGCTACTCTCCCCAGTCCACCCGAACAGGCCCCCCGACCGACCAGAGGAGGCGCTAGTGCAGCGACCGGGACACACACCCACATCCGGCTTCCCACCTGCAGACACGGCCAATTGTGTCTGTAGGGACGCCGGACCAAGCCGGTGGGAACACGGGGGATTCGAACCGGCGATCCCCGTGTTGGTGGGCAACAGAATAGACCGCCACGCCGCCCGGACGCCCCCAGGGTCAGTACTCCTGTCTGTGCCCCTGACCACGGCATGGCGGCTGCCCCCTGCTCCTAGCCGCACAGCTAGGAGGGGTACATGCGGAGAGGAATTGCCCCACGGGGTAAATAAAGTATCTTCCAATAAATGAGTAAACAGAAAACGGAGAAACAGAAAGGAGGAGGAGGGGAGGTACAGGAGCAAGGAAGGACTGGACTGTGGAAAGCAACGAGGAAACAAACCTCCGAAGGGAGAAAGGAAAGGAGAGCACTAGGAAGGATCTGAAGTGAAATGAGAGGGGGGCCGCCATGTCTGGGGGGGGGGGCGGGGGGCAGGGGGGGTTAACAAGGGATGAAGAAAGGATGTAAGGGAGTGAGAACAAGCGAAAAGGGAGAGACCACTTTCCCCACTCAAACCACAGCAGAGTTATGCAACAGGCCTCACAGCTACATGTTGATGTGTGTGTGTGTGTGTGTGTGTGTGTCGGGGGGGGGGCACACCTGTATGAGTGTGTATGAATAGTGCAGTGCTTTCATGTCTGGCGTGATGTGTGTATTTGCATTTTATCTAGCCTGAAGACATGACTGGCATGACATGACTAATTTCCCCATCTGCTCACACACACACACACAAACACACACACACACACACACACACACACATGCATGCATTTACACGCACACACTGAGATTACACAATCAGAGGCAGGATAATCCCCGTGGCCTGGTATTTTGTTTCTCTTTTTTTCAGCAGAGGATAAATATCGACACATCTAGATTACTCTCATCTGGAAATCCCTCACTCTGTTTACCTAATCTCTCATCGCCGCCCTCCCCCCACTCATCCAGCCATCCGTCAGCCATTCATCTGCCCATCATCCGTCCATCCGTCATCCATCCATCATCCATTCGTCTGTCCATCCGTCCATCCATTCATCTGTCCATCCGTCCATCCATTCATCCATCCGTCATCCATTCATCTGCCCATCATCCGTCCATCCATCATCCATCCATCATCCATTCATCTGTCCATCCATCATCCATTCATCTGTCCATCCATTCATCTGTCCATCCGTCATCCATTCATCTGCCCATCATCCGTCCATCCGTCCATCCATTCATCCATCCGTCATCCATTCATCTGTCCATCCATCATCCATTCATCCATTCATCTGTCCATCCGTTCATCCATTCATCTGTCCATCCATCATCCATCCATCCATCATCCATTCATCTGCCCATCCATCATCCATTCATCTGTCCATCATTCATCCATACTTCCATCTGTCCATCCATCTATTCATCCATCTGTCCATCCAGCCATCATCCGTTCATCCATCCATCCATCCATCATCCATACATCCATCTGTCCATCCATCCATACATCCATCTGTCCATCCATCCATTCATCCATCATCCGTCCATCCTCCATCCGTCCATCCATCCGTCCATACCACTGCCCATCCAACAGTGACTAACTAATCCACCACTTCTTGGAAACCTGCTTTCCTGCAGTTGCTGTGCAGCTTTTCACGGCATTAGGTCAGGCTCCATTATGACGGGATTTCTTCTCCTCTTCATTTTTTCCTTTCCTTTCTGAGCAACGTAGAATCACACCGAGTGACTGTCATGCATCACACATGAATATCATGAAGACATCCCAGGAGTCCAGCAGGGGTTTTACAGCTCAGGACGTCCCTGCCGATGTTCAAATCAGCAACACTTCAAACTGCATGAATGCAAACACAACACTGTGCAGAACTATCCACTTTTACATACCGGAACTACAACTTGCCGAAACGAGCTACCGTAATTCTTCTATTCTGCGCGCACGCAAAATTTGCTTAGGAATGAATGAGACGCTGTGCAAAGTAGAAAGACGGTTAGCGTGCCGTTACCGTGGAAAACGCCGGTTCCGGTTCAGTGACAGGACGCGCCGGAAGTCGCGCCAGGTATCATGGAGGGTAGGAATAAGGTGGATATTAGCGAGTCTCACATGGAAAAGCCAACTCGTTGAACAAGTGTTTAATGGGTTAAGTACGGTCGCTAGTTTCTGCAAGGTGTAGTTCCAGTATTTCATTCAGTCATTTTACCTTTCAATTGCACTTCGATTTCCTCTTCGAACGAGAGGTTTAGACAAACCGGACTTGTCTGGGGCGAATTGAACCTGTGTGGTCGTTTCCCATCCGGACGTCGTTGTGGAGCAGAGTGTCCGTCTCGACTCGTCCGCAGAAACCCCGCACGATGATGCAGGTACATGAGCTATTATAACGACGGGTAGGAATGATGGCAAATGCTACAGAAGCAACACCCAGGTTGGGGAAAGCTGTACGTTTCCCTGAGCTGGCTCGCTGACCTTGGTCGCCTTGGGTGTCGGCCATCTCGGCGTAAATACCCCACGTTCAGGCGAATTTAGTGCACGCGTCAACGGTCTCTTTCAGAAGACCCCCGGTGAAGATAAGCCTTCTGGCTGAGAGCTTTCGCTTTTGAGAAGCGGACTCCCATGCAGCCGTTTCTGCAGACTCAGACTCGGGAGGATCTGCAGTGGCACGAGAGGCCGATGTAGAAGGAGAGGTGAGGATGAGAACATCGTCGTGTCGTG
>JAJHIY020001842.1:20000-62878 GCA_022114975.2 Lampris megalopsis | reverse complement strand
AATTAAAAGAACACTAAAACACTATATGATATAAAAGCTCAGTATTTTTTTGCATGTCTTCACATTTCACCTCAGTTTTCTTCAGAAAGTTTTTTTTTTAATAGAGGGTAAATATCCACTGTTATAAAAAATGAGGCTAGCAACAGGGAACTTGATGCATCAATGTCCGTAGACTATTAGAATGTGTGATTAGCGCCAGTTTGTCAGACATTTGCGTACACTAACAGGTTGGCCAAGTAACATATCACGTTTGCCTCCCTTTTCAGTACGTGCTTGAATGGCCAGGACAACTCGAGTTAGCTCTGTTAAATTATGACCACGCCCTGCTTCATAGGTGCAGTGACTAATTGCTTGCTTCAAGTACACACACCTTTCAATGTTTTTTTTTTTTTTAACTTCATGGACTGGAAATCATAGGTTTGAATGCCAGTACCAATGATGTGTATAAGACATTTATACCTAGGCAGGCCATCTAGATATATTCGGTACACACTATCCCATCTTCAATAACTCATGGGATTAGCCATTTTAGGTCATTTTTAACAGGACTTTCAAAGGTTTTTAAAAATTTAAAAAATAATTAAGTATTCAATATGAATGGAAAACCTTATTGTGCTTGTTTTCATATCCAATTATACATAACAGACAGTCATTTAAAGCCATAAACAAGTGTTTTATTATGACATCGAGGTCCAAAGGAGTCCAGACTTCAGTTTCATTTGTGTCTTTAACTGTTATTTGGAATGAAAATTATTTCAAAATTAATTTCAGCAAAATAAATTTTGACACACCCCGCTTGAGATCAGTTGCAGGGTTAGAACTGTCCCTTTCTATCAATACGTTACAGTTCAAGGACATAACAGCATTGCAACCTTTTCTGTGGTAAGTTTTTGTCAGTCGGTCCATTGTTCTGAGGCTGTTCCAAGGCCTGATGGAGTGACTTTCCAAGAAGTGTCAAAACTAAGGTTAACTTGACAGTTTGGTCAGAGGTTTTTATTTGCGATTCTATTTTGTATTATCTGACATGAGAGGAACTGTCATTATGTAACAGAATGCCTCACAGATATCTTGTTTTGAATACAATTTTTGATTGGCTAGACTTTCCTAAATCTGTATATAACCTTCCATATTATCTCTGGTATTAACACAACACCAGAGTAGCATCTTAAACATTTATAGCTGCTTTACAGATGAGATGGCAATAGAAAAGCAGGTTTTTACAAATGTATTTTGAATTAGCAGTATTCTTTGTAATGAATTCAATTGTCAAAGTTTATATCTGTTACAGTGCAACATCCATAATAAACCACTTTGGTTCCATGAATTTGACCTCGTTCAAACCTGTAAATCATTGAGAACTGTTTCAGTCTGATGTGAGGAGACTTTTGGACATGGTTGTTAAATGTGTAGTTTTATTCCTACTCTTTTCAGCTAAGTAACGGCCCAGTGACGGGGTCCCGTAAGCGTCCATCTGAGGGCAACTATGAAAAGGAAAAGGAGCACTGCATTGCCCTCTTTGATCAGTGGTCTGAAGCTGACCAGGTAGAGTTTGTGGAGCACCTGATATCTCGCATGTGCCACTACCAGCACGGCCACATCAACTCCTACCTCAAACCCATGCTGCAGAGGGACTTCATCACAGCGCTACCAGGTACAGAAACTGATGCACATACTGGCATAAACAACTCGCTCACAGTAAGTTGGTCTATCAGTCAAATCTGTGCTCCTAACCAACTGTGCTGTTTGTGGATTTACACACACACACACACACACACACACACACACACACACACACACACACACACACACACACACACACACACACACACACACACACACACACACACACTATTCCCCAGTCAGAAAGTAGTCGATTTTCCAGCATGCACACACTCATCTCCCTTTCTCCAACACCCTCAGCCCAGGGCCTGGACCACATAGCAGAGAACATCCTGTCCTTCCTGGATGCGCGCTCGCTCTGTTCAGCAGAGCTTGTGTGTAAGGAGTGGCAGAGGGTCATCTCCGAGGGAATGCTGTGGAAGAAGCTCATTGAGCGCATGGTCCGTACCGACCCACTCTGGAAGGGCCTGTCTGAGAGACACCAGTGGTGAGAACACAGAGACAAACATACATACACACACAGTGAGAGGCTGCCCTGTCAACGGGTACTATATCAAGCTCTCTGGTGTGCAGAATGAACTATCTCTTGTTTCAGGACATTGTTGAAGTTTTGTTTCCTGTGCTTTTACATGTGGTTTTATTGCACTTTGAAGGAACATTATCCAACAGTAGAGAATTATCATAATGTATTATAATTCTTCATTAATATGTAGTTTTAAGTATAATGTTAGTAAACTAGATTTTAGAATTTCAAAATATATTCTAATTCCGGATGTAAGCCTCCACATTGTCTTGAGTGGTGACAGTGTCGGAGCAAGTTTCTTACATTTATTGGTAGGGATGGGTACCGAAACCCCAGTATTAAGTGGGTACTGGTGCTAAATTATTAAAGACCACAGTATTGATAAGCTCCGACGTTAACGGTTCTGCTGTCAGTATTGGAGAGATAAAAAAAAATGTCCTATTTATCTAGGCTACATAAATGTTATCTTTCACCTTTTATCTCAGCAACTCAGTTTCTAATTTGCAATAAGATTAAGACATTTGTCTGATGCATTTTCGCAGTCAAGAAGAGAGATCTCTCTCAAAGGCCGAGGGGCGGGGCCAGCTCTCTGCCTTTCTCCAATGTGCGCATGCACACACAGACCCACTGAGCGTGTTCTTGTGTTTTCTCAAAAGAAATAACAAAAAGAACCGATAAGAGTACCGTTAAAGTACTGGATCGATGAGCAGTATCAGTAAGAGTAGTAGTACTGTTATAATCGTAACGATACCCATCCCTATTTATTGGTTGTGCTTGTCTCATTCCCTCCATTCGTCACCCTGAAGGGAGAAGTACCTGTTCAAGAATCGCACTACAGAAATCCCACCCAACTCCTACTATCACTCTCTTTATCCGAAGATTATTCAAGACATAGAGGTAAGAGACAACAGCCACGTATAACCTTGTAGGAAACGCATGCATTCCATTTTGAAATACAGTTTAAAGCTTATAATTGTCTTATGTTGATTTAAAATGTGATAGTGACTAGCAGTTATGTGGTCTCAAGTTTTTGCTTTTGCTGATTTAAATGTTATTTGCTCTTTTTATGAAGTTAATACTAAAAAGGAATTTAAATATTCAACAGCAAACTGGATCCTAGCCCCTGTTGCCCCAAATGAAATCACAAAGCAAATCATTGGCTTCTCTTTAGAACAGTTTTATTCATTGTCATTTACATGAAAATATTTCACTTTGTTCTTTTTTATTATAATTTCAACTTGAGTAGATGTCTCACCGGTAAACCTCATTAAATATCAACAAACTTAATTTAAACTTATAATTAGCTAAAAAAGTTGTCGGTGTTTGGATGCCCTATCTCTGTCATTGAGGCCGCTCTGCAGATGTCTTGCAGTTTAGACATGGCTTGATTACACCTTATTTATAAAGAGGAGTTGGTAGTTGTAGTATAGAACACTACTAAAAACCCATCTTTTCAGGCAAGCCTTTTTTTATAAATCCCACCCCTGCCTTCTGTTGGGTTTCGTTTTTAGCTTGGTCTGTTACTCCCTATGCCTTGTCTTATATTCATCCAATATATTTTATGTCTTTATTTGTGTTTTGTGTATTGAGTGTAAAGCACTTTGTAACTGTTTGTTTTTAAAAGTGCTATATACAAAAAAAATTGCTTGCTTACTATTCTCATCGCTCATGCTCCCATTACCGTTTTCCACCTCATTAGACTGAACATTTATTTTTCTCCTCGCTAATAACGTACACACACTTGTGTCTTCTGTCAGCTCATCTCTGGTTCCATCCCTCTGTATTCCTCTCATTGTCTGTTTTTCTCCCTCCTCTTCCAGACTATTGAGGCTAACTGGCGGTGTGGTAGGCACAACCTTCAGAGGATCCAGTGTCGCTCAGAGAACAGTAAAGGTGTCTACTGCCTCCAGTATGATGATGACAAGATCATCAGCGGCCTTAGAGACAATTCCATCAAGGTACTGGTGTGTGTGTGTGTGTGTGTGTGGTCATATGAAAGTTAAGGCCTTTGATCCTCTGTTTGAGATGGAATGTTCCCCTCCCCCAGCTGTATGTTTCACCTGTTACTACCTTGTTACTATCCCATTGTTATTACTGTCTGTGGCGCTGGGGTAAAATCTGTAGACAGTCTGAATGAACATGGGTGAATTATGGGATAAAAGGACTTGTCTCTGGACTTGCTGTGTGTTCCACTCATTTGTCTGGCCTGGGAGGAGAGGAAGAGGGGAGTAGAGGATTTGTCTTTTTTTTATCTGTAGGAGGCTGACACACATCAAGGGAGGAGGAAGAGGGGCTAAGCTAATATGCATGTGTGCACGCATACATGCAGAATACAGTGCTCAGCACAGCGGAAATGGGGCACGAACATGCAAGTCATTCTTAGCATGACCTAAATCTGCTACCTTTTCAGAGACATTGTCTTGCAAGGTTTTTTTTTAATTTTTTATTTTTTTGGGGGGGGGGGGATCTGTCTCCGCTTTCTTTGCCAACTTTCCTATCTTCTTCCGTCTCACTGCTCCTCTCTGCCTCCCTTCATACAGATCTGGGATAAGCAGTCTCTGGAGTGTCTGAAAATACTGACCGGTCACACAGGCTCAGTGTTGTGTCTGCAGTATGATGAGAGGGTCATCGTAACCGGCTCTTCTGACTCAACTGTCAGGTATGATGCAAAGCACCTCTCTTGGAGTCGGCACACACTGTGCTATGTTGCGTTAATGCATCCATGTAAGGGTATATAGAAAGGTTATGAGCTTCATATTGAAGAAACATTTTGTAGAGATTTAATTACGCAAGGCCCACTTATGGTTTGAGTGGTTACTGAACATACCAGCAAGTATGGTAATGAGAACAGTACCAAGAGGTTATAATTTGCTTGCAGTGTTGGAGAAAATTCTTGAGCCACTTTTGCCAATTTACTCAGAGGGGTGAAGATTTAAGTGTTCCATTATGACGTTGTTTTGCTTGGTTAGCAAAATAAAGTTAAGATATATTTTAAAGTTTTGAAAAGCCAAAATTCAGAATACTTTGCTCAATCCTCTATCGTCTACTTTCTACTAAAATGTAACTGATATTTGCTTAACTGTGGGAAACATCGGTTTCAACATGTCACCAAAGGCAAATTAATAACAGCAGCATCTTGAAGCCATTCATGCTGCATTACTTGTGATGTAGAGGGATTGAATCTCTCTCATCACCTTTGTTGTCGCATGTCACTCCTTCACAACAACTCATTTGTCTCAGTGCATTGTAGGTTGTCTATCAAATCAGGAATGTATTGAGAAAATCTTGAAAAAAAAAACCTTGGGCTTTTGGCAACAAGTCTCTTTCAAGTGCTGTGGCTTCTGATACCAAAAGGAGCACATCCCTGTAATTCTAACTCCCATGCAAAAAAGGACACTTTTGAGTTGAACTGGGTAGGGGCTCATTGCAAACAATAAAAAAATGGCATGTAGATGTAAGTACTGGCAAACGACTTCTTAATTGGCCTCCATGTTATTGATGGAGAAATCCTAAAATGCTGTAAAGAAGTTTTTTTTCTTATAGATTTTAACTTTCTTTGCTGTCCTGTGCTTGGAATAGTTGGTGACAGGGCTTGAGACTAACAGCACCCTGGGGACAATAGAAAATGTGTTTGGGACGAACAGATATCTTCCCCAGGACACTTCCAGGGCAAAAGGGATTTAATATATAATTATTTATGGATTTATTTTAAACTATCGTTTTAACAAATGACAAACTGAACCGAGTACTGACTACAACAGAGCGCGTCTTCTCATGCTGTTACTGTAGTTACTATCACTGGCTGGCTACTTAGCGTGAGACCTGAAATACATTTGCGTTACTGGTACATATACAGTGCATCCGGAAAGTATTCACACCCCTTCACTTTCCCCACATTTTGTTATGTTACAGCCTTATTCCACAATGGATTAAATTCCTTTTTTTTCCCTCATCAATCTACATTCAATACCCCATAATGACAAAGTGAAAAAGGTTTTGTAGAGATTTTTGCAAATTTATTAAAAATAAAAAACTGAAATATTGCATTTACATAAGTATTCACACCCTTTACTCAGTACTTGGTTGAGGCACCCTTGGCAGTGATTACAGCCTCAAGTCTTCTTGGGTATGAAGCTACAAGCTTGGCACACCTATATTTGGGGTATTTCTCCCATTCTTCTCTGCAGATCCTCTCGAGCTCTGTGAGGTTAGATGGGGAGCGTCGCTGCACAGCTATTTTCAGGTCTTTGCAGAGATGTTAAATGGGGTTCAAGTCTGGGCTCTGGCTGGGCCACTCAAGGACATTCACAGACTTGTCCCAAAGCCACTCCTTCATTGTCTTGGCTGTGTTCTTAGGGTCGTTTTCGTGTTGAAAGGTAAACCTTCGCCCCAGTCTGAGGTCCTTAGCGCTCTGGAACAGGTTTTCATCAAGGATCTCTCTGTACTTTGCTCCATTCATCTTTCCCCTCGATCCTGACTAGTCCCCCAGTTCCTGCCGCTGAAAAACATCCCCGGACAGCATGATGCTGCCACCACCATGCTTCACTGTAGGGATGGTATTAGCAAGGTGATGAGAAGTGCCTGGTTTCCTCTAGACGTGACGTTTGGCATTCAGGCCAAAGAGTTCAATCTTGGTTTCATCCGACCAGAGAATCTTGTTTCTCATGGTGTGAGAGTCCTTTAGGTGCTTTCTGGCAAACTCCAAGCGGGCTGTCATGTGCCTTTTACTGAGCAGAGGCTTCCGTCTGGCCACTCTACCATAAAGGCCTGATTGGTAGAGTGCTGCAGAGATGGTTGTCCTTCTGGAAGGTTCTCCCATCTCCACAGAGGAACGCTGGAGCTCTGTCAGAGTGACCATCGGGTTCTTGGTCACCTCCCTGACCAAGGCCCTTCTGCCCCGACTGCTCAGTTTGGCTGGGCGGCCAGCTCTAGGAAGAGTCCTGGTGGATCCAAACTTCTTCCGTTTGCGAATGATGGAGACCATTGTGCTCTTCGGGACCTTCAAAGCTGTAGTAATTTTTTTGTACCTTTCCCCAGATCTGTGCCTTGATACAATCCTGTCTCGGAGGTCCACAGACAATTTCTTTGACTTCATGGCTTGGTTTCTGCTCTGACATGCACTGTCAACAGTGGGACCTTATATAGACAGGGTGTGCCTTTCCAAATCATGTCCAATCAATTGAATTTACTACAGGTGGACTCCAATCAAGATGTAGAAACATCTCAAGGATGATCAGTGGGAACAGGATGAACCTGAGCTCAGTTTTGAGTGTCATAGCAAAGGGTGTGAATACTTCTGTACATGCAATATTTCAGTTTTTTATTTTTAATAAATTTTCAAAAATGTCTACAAAACCTTTTTCACTTTTTCATTATGGGGTATTGTGTGTAGATTGATGAGGGAAAAAAAAGGAATTTAATCCATTTCGGAATAAGGCTGTAACATAACAAAATGTGGGGAAAGTCAAGGGTGTGAATACTTTCCGGATGTACTGTATCCCCTCAGCCACAAATGACTTAATGGCAGGACCTCACATGTGTTGCACTGGTTAAACAAATCACAGATTGAGCACCAAGAGGGCACTGCATTGCCTTAATCGAACCCAATTAGACCTACAAACCCCGAGTCTAAGGTAAAGACAAATTTAAATAGATGTATTTTTTTTTGTCATTGGATTGAAAGTCTAGCCAGCTGCTTACTACTAGCTAGCTAACTTTAGTCAGGAACTCTGATTAATAGCGGATGGGTCACAGATGATGGAGATAATGCATTGTTAATGAGGAAAATATTAATTACATTCTCTAAAATATGAGCATAGCAGAGATGTGGTGTGCTGCTGCTCCGCAGCTGGTTGTCCACACACACACACACACACACACACACACACACACACACACACACACACACACACACACACTGTTAATTTCACTCTCCGATGTTAAGAGAAGCTCTGTGCTCGGAGAGTTAAGATTTCTCTCCTGTCTTCTAGAGCAGGTGGTATCCTGGACTCAGTGAGGGAAACGCATGGATATGTAGGCTAATAGTTCAATTTCTTATAGTGTGTCTTTTTTTCTATAGTGCTAGCAGTAATGATAATAATATGCCATAATGATTCTTATGAAATCTTTCCACCTTGGAGCCTTTTGACCAAATCAAATAAATGTATTTTCTACCTCCCTATAGAAACAAGGAAGCTCTGGCTATGAAGCAAAATGCAAAAAACGAAAAAAAAAAATCTTCCTGAATGGAATTTTATCATGATGTATTTAAATGTTCTTGTAAAATGTTGTTTTTGGTGAGAAACTTGAATAAACAGCTGTTTGAAGGAGAAATTTGTTAATGTTTTCACAGCAATATAAAATAGATATTAGAGAGTGAATTATGTTTATCTTCGTCATACTAATTCTACACACCTTGTACATAATTAAAACTACTAACAACAACATTTTTTTAATCAAAGCAATTATTTAAAAAATAAAAGAATTCCTATTCATTGAATAGTGTGTGTTTTATGCAAACAACCACTATAGATGACAATTAAAACTGTAAAAAGACAACATTTAGAATTTGGGACAGTTTCACTGACTTTAGGATGGTTCAAATTACTTTTTGGGACGGTTCCGGGACGGTTGTGGAAAAAAGTTAGGCTGGAGCCCTGGTGGATGAGATAATGTGGCTCAGGTTTTATTTAATACCTCAGGTTTTTTTTTCCATTTTGCAAGTCATTATTTTTCACAAACTCACCTTTTATTCAAATAGTGCTACCTTTTTTTTTTTCTTCCAAGCTCGTCTCAAATGTTTCAGAATTTGATCTCAACATGAGAGATGACTAAGTTGTGTATGTGAACTTAAAACTGTAAAGAGAGGATGAATTTTTTTTTTCTAAAAATGTCAGGTCATATGAAAGGGGGAAAAAAACCTCACAACTGTAACTGTGTTTTTCTTGCATATGGTACACAAAATGTGTTTCTCAGTTCATCCAATTATTAGGAAATGTTTTTTTTGTTGAAGAATAGTTTGACCCTTACTTCACAAAGCAGGCTGTTGTTTGAAATGGGATTAAGACAGACGTGATGGAAAAGTTTTTGTGTAACACCTCAAAGTACAACTCGCTGGTCTGTCCAAGAGGAGGCCTCCACTGTCCACAAGATTTTTGAACCTAGATTCCCTCCTCAGAAATGCAAGGGTGACCACTCTTTGAATTGAATGTTAATTTTTCAAACTCCTTTGAGTAGGTAAATATGATTTGGTCTCCTCCTTCCATAGCTTCTAAACCTACCATACAACTTGTCTTTTGTTCCCAAATCATAATACTAATACTAATAATAATAATAATAATTTTATTTATATAGCACCTTTCTACAACAATGTTACAAAGTGCTTCACAAAAATGAATAAATATACAGATAAAACCAGACAAGGCAGGAATAAGAGTAAGATCAAATAAGAGTAAAATTAAAAACGGTAAAAATAAAAACAAATATCAAACATTTGTAAAAGCTTTCATAAAAAGAAAAGTTTTAAGACGAGATTTAAAAGAAGCTTAAGACTTTGTTCGTCTTAGCTCAGCAGGAAGAGCGTTCCATAGTGTGGGGGCTCTAACAGCAAAAGCCCGATCACCCTTTGTAACCAACCGAGACCTGGGAATAACTAGCAGGGCTCCATCTGCAGACCTTAATGGTCGAGGGGGGACATACCAAGTCAATAAATCACAAATGTATAAAGGAGCAATACCATTTAAAGCCTTAAAAGTGAGCAGTAAAATTTTAAAATCGATTCGAAATATAACAGGGAGCCAGTGTGGGGAGGCAAGCACAGGAGTGATATGGTCATGCCTCCTTGTTCCTGTAATGAGCCGAGCAGCGGCATTTTGTACCAACTTCAGACGGTGGACTTGCTGATACCAGAATAAAGTGCATTACAGTAGTCAAGTCGAGAAAAGATAAAAGCGTGTACAACTTTTTGCAAATCGACAATTGATAAAAATGATCCATTATAAACTTAGGAACACAATACAAGATGTATTGTGTTCATAAGTCATCCGCACTTTTCTGTTTTTATCACATTTTAGATATAAAGTTTACAAATGAATTGTTAAAGCTACTGTAGGTTACTTTGCAGAAGTGAGCAATTTTGATGCCCCCCCCCATCCACTCCTCCCATGCTCTGCTTCTTCCTCCCTCTGGTAATCCCTCCCTCCATTTGCTCATTGTGACTAGCTACATTTGTATGGGTGCTGATAGTCTATGGATGTAAAAAAACCCCAAAACAATAAACAATGTCAGTGAATTCAAACATTGATGTTGGGAAATACCGTTTTATTGTGTTATTACACTGATGAGCCATACCATTATGACCACCTTCCCAATATGCTGTTGGTCCTCCGTGTGCCGCCAAATAGTGCTGACCTGCCGAGGCATGGACTACAAGGCCCCTGAAGGTGTCTTGTGGTATCTGGCACCAAAACATAAGCAGCAGATCCTTCAAGTCCTATAAGTTGCGAGGTGGAGCCACTTTGGATCGGACTTGATGGTCCAGCACATCCCACAGATGCTCAGTTGGATTGAGATCTGGAGAATTTGGTGGCCAGGGTAACACCTTGAACATTTCATCATGTTCCTCAAACCATTCCAGAAAAATGTGTGTGGTGTGGCAGGGCATATTATCCTGCTGAAAGAGACCAATGCCAACAGGGAATACCATTGCCATGAAGAGGTGTACCTGGTCTGCAGTGATGTTTAGGTAGGTGGCACATGTCAAATTGACATCCACCTGAATGGCAAGACCCAGGGTTTCCCAGCCGAACATTGCCCAGAGCATCACACTACCTCCACTGGCTTGTAGTCTCTCCATAGTGCATCCTGGTGGTATCACTTCCCCAGGTAAAGGGCACACATGTACACAGCCATCCACGTGATCTAAAAGAAAACTGGAACCATCAGACCAGGTGATCATCTTCCACTGCTCCCAAGGTCCAGTTCTGATGCTATTGTGCCCATTGTAGGTGCTTTCGTCAGTGGACAGGGTTAATTGTGGGTACTCTGGTCTGTGGCTATGCAACCCCATACGCAGGGTACAATGCACTGTGTTGTGACACATTCCTCCCGTAACCATCATTAAAATTTTCTGTGACTTGTGCCATAGTAGACTTTCTGTCAGTTCAGACCAGATGGGATGGCCTTCATTGCCATCTTGCATCGATGAGCCTTGGGCACCCAACACCCTGTCGCCGGTTTGTGGTTTGTCCCTCAACGGACAACTGTTGGTACGTACTTACCACTGCTGACCATGAGAATCCCACAAGCCTTGCCGTTTCAGAGATGCTCTGATCTAGTCGTCTGGCTGTAACAATTTGGCCCTTGTCAAAGTCACTCAGGTCTTTACTCCTGCCCATTTCTCCTGCATCCAACATGTTGACTATGAGAACTGATTGTTTGCTTACCATCTAATCTACCCAGACCTTGATATGTGCCATTGTTTGGAGATGATCAACATCATTCGGTTCACCTGTGCGTGGTTTAAATGTTTTAGCTAATCCGTGTATAAAGATGGCAATTTCCAAAGTATCGCCGGCACCTTGTGTGACGACTTCTGCTCAATATCCATATTAATGCCACTTAGACAGTAAAATGTATCGCAGTTGTTAGTCTATGTATGTAAAAAAATATAATTTGTTTCCGTGACTCTCTTTGAATCTCTTGGCTTCTCCATTGTTGCTGTAAAGCATTGTTTTGCTTAGAGGTGAAGTATTTTTAAGGATGGTCACTTCCAAAGCACTAGGCTACCCTGCGTGTGAACAC
This sequence comes from Lampris megalopsis, assembly GCA_022114975.2. NCBI lineage: Eukaryota > Metazoa > Chordata > Actinopteri > Lampriformes > Lampridae > Lampris > Lampris megalopsis. Next base: position 50,934 of record JAJHIY020001842.1, on the reverse strand, counting down.
GACATGATTGGTATTGAGTTAGGGGCACTCCTTAATGGGGAGTGGTTGTTTATTTAGGACCGAATGAATATTTTCAAATCAGAATTCACCCCCAGCAGCAGTTAGAGTGACAGGATTTTTTCACACTATATTTACTGGATTGATACCTGTCATAATGGGTATAATGACTAAAAGTCGCAGCTTTTTACTCGTCTCTCTGGTCATGTAACTGCATTTCAATTAAGGCCACTAGATGGCACTGTTTAATCTTGTGACTCAATGGGGCAACGTTCATGAGCTATTTTTAGCCCTTCCTCAGTGGAAGTGGAAGCTTCGCAACAAACGGAAGTCAGACATCGGGATGCACTAGACTACATTAGAAGTAAGCAGTTTGTTGTAATTGTTTTTGCGTAATTTAATATTATCGGATATATGGCTGCATATACGTGAGTTGGTGTTGTAAACACAGCCATGCTGTACTGTCTAACGTACTCCGCATGTCTGACTTCATGTGATGCGTCCATAGCGACAGCGATGCTGTGACATCACTTGGACACTGCACCATTGAAAATACTGTATCACCATATAAATGCGACTTGCACACCGACGTGACTTATGGTCTGGGAAATATGGTATTTTACCAAATTTGTCAAAATAGTATTAAGATAAAGTTACCTACAATGGCTTTAATGTAGGAAAAATATCTGATATATTGCATTCCCAACCATATCATAACAAGCAAAAAACTACAAAGGATACAATGCATCGTGAGAGAACTTGGCGCACTCTGTAACATCCACAACATTTGTGCTGTGAGTTTATTTCAACTGTTCTGTTCCCAATTACAACCAAAATTATTCATTGTTTTTGTCTAACTGGGTGTGCCCTACCCAATGTGTCTTCACACACTTAAGCTTTTACCCAAGGTTTCCATGCACACCTTAAGTTAGGAGTACATTATTCTACAGCCAGCAGTCTCCAGTTAATAGCACTTTTTATCAGGCCAAAGATAATATTCAAGATCGTTATTCCTCACATACTTAAATGTTCAATCAGTGCAAGAGATAATGGGATATAGTAAACAGATGTACATTACTTTGTAATGCAGCTGTATGTTTACTCTCTTAAAGTCATGGTGTGTGTGCTTACATTTGTTTGTGTGTGCATGTTGGCACTCTACATTGGCTACTGCACACAGAAGCTCAACATTTACACTCTTATTACTTCACACATCGGCAGAGTTTGCTGGGAGGTATCCAAGGAAAATGTGACTTCACTTCCTTAGCAACGGCTTGATGGGCACTTGTTTGTGGGATTGAGTGTCAGCTTTTCCAGTGTGTGTGTGTGTGTGTGTGTGTGTGTGTGTGTGTGTGTGTGTGTGTGTGTGTGAGATGCGTTTGATCTTTACTGCCCCAGTGGAGTTCAGTGCAAACAGTAAAACGTTTTTAACAGCCATGACCCTGTGTGTGTGTGTGTGTGTGTGTGTGTGTGTGTGTGTGTGTGTGTGTGTGTGTGTGTGTGTGTGTGAACCCTGAGCTGCTCTCCCCAGTAAGACTAATAAACCTCCTCCTCTCTCCCATCCCCATTGTTTTCCTCCCCCAACCCCTGCTCCCATTACATATCTGTCTTTCCATTCTCGCCATCCTCAACCTTCCTCTTTCTTCCTCCTTTGAGAACTCGTCCCCTTATCCCATCTCATTTTCCACCACCCCCCTCCCATCTTTTTCCTTTCCTCTCTCCCCCCGTCATGTCCCTTCTAATTCTTTTTTCCCCTAAACTCTTTTCTTTTCCCTTTACCATCTTCCCCTCCTCTCGCACCTCTGCGGTCATCATTCCATCTTTCACTCTCTCTCCCCATACACCCTCTTCTTGTGCAAACTCCACCCTCTCGTCCCTCCTTTCTTCTGTCTCAGGGTGTGGGAGGTGACATCAGGTGAGGTACTGAACACTCTGATTCACCACAATGAGGCGGTACTTCACCTGCGCTTCGCCAATGGCCTGATGGTCACCTGTTCCAAGGACCGATCCATCGCTGTGTGGGACATGGCTTCGCCCACTGACATCAGCCTCCGCCGTGTCCTTGTGGGACACCGTGCTGCCGTCAACGTGGTGGACTTTGATGACAAGTACATTGTGTCTGCCTCAGGAGACCGCACCATCAAGGTGAACAGAAGACATTCTCTGGGCTTCAGGAAAAAATAAATTGTCTGCAGTTTGCACATGGTGCCAGTGCTGAGCCGGAGAACCTGGAACCTCCTTAGGAATTGGCCCATGTTTCTGCCGGAGAGCTGAACTATTACATTACCAGATGACAGAGATCTCAAGTGACAAATACGATAAGTTAGATGTCTCAAATAAGATGTTATATCTCTCTTTGCTTCTTAATCCTCTTCTGTTATCTAACAATGGCGTCAGTTGAACTCAAAAAAATATCAGTAGTAGGGACCTCATTATCCCACCCACTTGCCTCACCACATCATAAGTTGCTTAGTTCTAGTCCAGCTTCTTCATGAGGCCAGAGTTGAGCCAACTTTTCTGGCTGAGAACCAGTTTTTTGTGGTGGAAACATGCGATATAGGTTCAAGATTAGGCTGCGGCCCAGCATCGGCATCATGTCAGTTGAAAAGTGTGTAGTTCCACAGGAGCCATTAGGGGTAAAATTCTGCACTCAATCGGAGATTTTTAAAGGGAGAAGCATTTGTTTATCATTTTCTCCAGCTTAGATTTTCCCTGTTGGTCATTATAGTAAGCTGGATGCGTGTAGTTCAGTGAAGGGGGGAGGGAAGAATGCACAGATAAATTGCATTAAAATTTAATGGAAACTCGAAGTCTGTCTCATCTGGTAAAGCATCCAGCACAAAACATTTAAGCACCTTTTTTAAATCACACTGGATCTGGAAGTGCGGATCCAGACTCTACTTTCACTTTGAGATTATCGATAAAGTGGTTATAAGGCCAAGGTCGGAAATGCGCCTTCTGTTTGAATTTGTTGAGCATTTGTAGTCATTCGCATGCCCTCTTCCCTCTTATCGCTTCAGGTATGGAGCACCAGCACCTGCGAGTTTGTGCGCACTCTAAATGGCCACAAGCGGGGCATTGCCTGTCTGCAGTACCGAGATCGCCTGGTGGTTAGCGGCTCTTCTGACAACACCATCAGGTACATAAAAAAGCATATCAAAAAAAAAAAAAAACTTACTCTTTTTGGTAATAAAAAACAAAAACACAGGTCTTTCCTTTTCTTTCTCGCTCTCTGGCTGTCTCTGTAGGTTATGGGACATAGAGTGTGGTGCTTGTTTGCGGGTCCTGGAGGGTCATGAAGAGCTGGTGCGCTGCATTCGTTTCGACAACAAGAGGATCGTCAGTGGAGCTTATGACGGGTCAGTGACATGCACACGTGCTCAGCACAAGGCAAAGAAAAATTAGTTGTAGGATCATTGTGTTATGTTGTCAAAAATAAACTGTGTGACCGCTCATCTCTCTGCAGTAAGATCAAAGTGTGGGACCTTCAGGCAGCCCTGGACCCACGAGCGCCTGCTAGCACCCTATGTCTGCGTACACTAGTGGTACGTATCCATGTGCAGAGTCGTTTTGTGTCTGGATGCACAGGGCTGTGTTGGTTTCAGGGTTCCCATGCATCCTGGAAAACCTGGAAATTTATAGACTAGTCTTCCAATCATGGGAAACGCCTGGAAAATGATGAAATTCTACACATGTCCTGAAAATATTATTCAGGTCATAGAAAAATGTCAAATCAGGTTATAAAATTGGGTTTTTTACCTGTTGAAATTGCATACTTTAATGTTATTTTTAGCTGAGATTGCATTATTTGAGTTTTATCAAAGAAAGTGGAATCAGTTCATCTGGACAACTTTCTTTGATTTTCGTCAACTTTCTTTGATTTTCTCACCTGGAATATTGAGCATGCTTAAAGACTTTTGAGTTTTAATTTTAACTGGTGAGATTTCACTGGAAGATTGAGAGCAATGTTCAGTGACCAGCAAAAAGTTGCACTGTCCATTTAGATACTGTCGAGGCTTCCACTGATTAATACTGACTAATATGACTTTCCGTGAGCAATGGCTGTCATTTATATCCAAGCAAAAGTGATAGGGAAAAATGTCCTTGAAAAGTCCTGGAAAATTATTTCTTGAAGAGTGGGAACCCCTGTGGTTTTTACACTTAACAATTTCCATGTTTTGACCTCATGTGTCCAGGAGCACTCGGGTCGTGTGTTCCGTCTGCAGTTTGACGAGTTCCAGATCATCAGCAGTTCCCATGACGACACCATTCTGATCTGGGATTTCTTGAACGTCTCAACCAATGGGCAGCCAGAGGGACGGTCCCCCTCCCGCACCTACACGTATATCTCCAGATAGCAGGTGATAAGGCTTGTGTATGCATATTCGCTCTCTATATATCATATTCATTCACTCACACATAAAGCTTAGCATATGCATACATTTTTTTTTTTTTTTTTTTTTGCTTACCAGATGTATGATTTCTGACTCCTTTTTTTCCACCCTTGCCCTATCCGCAGGTGGCGCCGATCACCGCTCCTTTTGTTGGAGGAGCCCCAAGGCTGATCATTGGCTGATGGGTGCGTCCATCATGGAAAGGAGCCCTTCACTTCTTCTCCTTCCTCCTCGTCATCTCTCTGTCCACCCCCACCCCACCATTACCTCTTCACCAAATTTTGACACTTTTAAGCCCCTTGCCATTGCCTGCCAGTCAGTCACCTTGCACACACATACGCACGCACACAGATTTGAAAAGATATGGATTCTGTATAACAGTCTATACACTCTCCTGAGAAGTTCTACTAATTTATGTTCTGTAAAGTACACTAATGGCAGTATTAACAAACTTTACTGTATAAGTCAAGTAGCCCCCTCCCTCCCCCCTTACACCCATTCAGTGCAGCTTCTGCTCTTCAGTTTTAAGTCACCGGTCAAAACATATCTACACAGATATGTGAACACTGAATCGTTTAAATATATATATATTAATATATTTGGGAAAAAATACAGGGACATACACACCACACACACAGACACACACACAGACACACACATAGTGGCACAGTTGGACAGAGGATGACCTCGGAGCTGGGATGTGGGAGAAAAAGACTCTACTCGGCTCTAAGAAAGGAAGGAAGGATGGGAGGCCGAGGGAGAGAGAAAAAGAGAGAAATGTGTTGGGAGCAACTCGCACCCTTCCCTACTCCCTCTCATTCCTCCCTGTCTCTCCCCTTTCTCTCTCTTGCACCCCCCCCCACCTCGCTCCTTTCCTCCCCTGGGGATGCACACTCGCTTGGAACATGGGGATACACGCACTCAAGTTTGCATCGCGTGCGTGTTTGTGTATGTGGACTTATGCCGGAACAGAGCTGAAGCGACAGACAGACGTGCATGTGAGGTTGCCTTGGATACAGCGTCCCGGCACACCTCTGCTCTTTTTTTTTCTCTTACTTTCTTACTGTTTTTTATTACTATTATTTTCTAATTTTATTTGATGAATAATTTGGTTCTTAGTACAAAAATCAAGTGTAGATCTCTTTCTCCCTCCCTTTTTATCTCTCATTGTCTTCTCTCATTCTCTTCTCTAACTGCTACTTCTTCTATCCATGTGTCCCTCTCACTCCATGTCCCCCCCCCACCCCCCACCCCCATCATCTATGTGCTTGCTTTGGTTATGAGAGAAGCTGGAACTCAAGAGCTCAAAATTTAGCTGTAAACGGAGTTGTCTTGTCAAAAATTGTGTTGTATATTAAAAATGATTTTTTAAAGAAGAAAATGACCTTATTGTGAATAAAGTACTTGACAGTGGTGGAGTGTTGAGCCAACTATAACATGAATGACTGTCTAATTGTCTGTCTGTTTTTGTCGGCGTGTGTATGAATGTGTTGATGTGTTCGCATGTAACATGCTGCAAATATACATTCAGATAGATAGGAGATGCCAAATACTCTAGCTCTCTGCCACGGTCTACTATGCTGTGGCAGGCCTCAGAACAGCTACAAGGTGGCTGTCAAGTGTAAAAAAAAACAAATTAGTTTAGATGGAAATAAAGGCTTGTGAAACTTGAGATTTCTGGTCAAGTCAGAGGAAAGTCGACAACCCCTGTTTCCAATCTGTATTTGTGATGTATTTCTGGAATGTGTGATGTTACTAAGGTCAGCAAATTGGCATCAGAAAAGGAGCTGCAGAAGCTGAAACTCAGGACTGTGAGATTGTGAAAAAGGCATAGCAGCAGATATTTCTGTAGCGTGATTAGATAGCGAAGTGAAAGCCAGCCAGTTAATTTCCAAGTGAGTACAAAGTTTTGTTTTTTAATTGACTTGCACTGTTAAACTCAGCAGTGGTTTTTAAACTGATCTCGGGACTGCCCCAGTATTGCAGGATTTCTGCTGTGACAGATAATTACGTTCACCTTCATCAGGTGAAGTTCCAGCCTCATTAGAGCAGGAACAACGGGTGAATGTAACTACCTGAGAGAAGAGAAAACCAGCAGAACTGGTGGTACTCGAGAACCAGAATAAGAACTACTGTCTTGATGTGTTATACATGACTGAAAAGGCAAATGAGTGCTAATTTTCATGCAAACTGTTCAATTCATATGGAGTTGAACTTTTGATTAAGGTGACTAATATTGATAACTTACTTCCCTTTAATGCAAACTGGCCAAAATGTTTAGGGCCCGCCTTATCTTGTTAACGATCTTCATTGATTCGTTTTGTTCTTTGTTTTGGTTAGCACAGCATTTACCAAACGCTGGTTAGTGTTGTTTTGTGATAGTACCACCGACGACCACCAGGTGGGGGTATTACCTCAGCTATTCTGTACAGTAGGACACTGTTTGAGGCTGAGGTGTTGATCGTTTGGAACCCTAACAACCTGTTACAGTGGGTTCAGTACACACTCTTGTAAACACCATTACCATGAAGACGGAATGTATTTTTGACACACTGAAGTTATGCTCTCCGAGCCGTGCCAGCAGAGATTTGGTTTGTGTAGTTTAGGCCAATGATACGCTTGCCTTGTTATCATATGGTGTGTGTTCTCTAGGATAGGGGATATTTTGTACTAAAGCTACAATGAGTGAAAAGAGGAGTTTCCAAGATCAGTGGAGAGTCCACCATTGGCCTTTGATGCATGCCAAGGGGAAATCTTAAATGGTCTTGTCCGTGTTGTTTGGCAGTGTTTGCATTCATCGTACCCCAATCACTGACCTGAATGATTCCTGTCTCTGTCTTGTTATTGTATAGTGTTTTCACTAAGACCGGGAATGGAGTTGGCCTGTGTAGGGGGCTGGTTTGCAACATTTCTGGGTTCAGTTCAGTAGAGCAGAATGTTTTAAATTCTGGGAATAAGTTATGCGGGATGGATGTGTGTTTGGTGGAGCACCATTAGTATATGATGTGTGTGTATGTGTTGGATATGGGTGTGTGTTCTTCCTCTGGGTCTGTGGGATTTTGGCCCATAATTCCTGCAGCTCTCAGGTCACCGCTCCGTTCTCACGCACATATTTGGCATTCCTTCCTCGACATGATTACCATACACCTTCCACTCTGGGTTTGGCTCCACAGAATATTTCCATCATTCCCGAGTGGAACTGCAGCGACGTTCCAGAACTGATCCACCCCCCACCCATCTCTCTCTCTCTCTGTCTGTCTGTCTGTCTGTCTGTCTGTCTGTCTGTCTCTCTTTCTCTCTCTCGCTCTCTCTCTCCTTATCCCACCCCCACACGCCCCTCCTGTTCAGATTCCTCCTGTCTTGGAATCGGAACCCTCTGGTACAGCCCGTTTTTCCCCCTGAGTCAGCTGTTTTTGTCTGCTGACATGATTGGGTCATTTGGCAACGACATCTCTTTAATGACCTCCTGCTAGGATAGGAAGAGAAGGGGGAGCAAGAGGGGTAGAGATAGATAGGAGAAGAGGAACAGAAAAAAAAATCTGCTTCTTGGTGGTGCATTCTTCCTTCCTTCCTTCTATCATATCGTTGGTCATTTTTATTTTTTCCTTATGAAACAACCAGCAGAGGCGAGATTTTAAAACTGCAGGGCCACCTGGCACAAGGATCTGACAGTTGCATTTGGGTTTGACTGTGTAGTTTGGCTGGGCTGTTAAAATCTGAGGTGTCATTTTGAGAGCTCGTTTTCTTGACTTTGAATTTTTCCAAGCATTGCAATGACAGGAAGTTACTCAGCACATTTCTGAATTATTAATAAGCTATTCATTTTACCCATTAGTGTTTGACTCGGGTCCCCTGGTTCCCTGTGTTTATTAGACTTCTGATCCCTGCCAGCCAATCAGAGCGAGTCAGTTCAATGATTGCGGAGATGCCACAATAGCCGTCATACAGCAAGAAACTAGAGTTGGCCACTGTTTAAGTACAAGATGGTCGGTACTGGAAGAAGTACAGGACCTCATAGCTTTGTGCTAAAGCTATGAGGACAAAAAGACAAGCCCCTGAGAGCGATCAAAAGTCGGCTATTGTCTTTGACGCAAGCCCAGAGAAAATCTGGAATAGGCTTAAGTGACTCCTGTTTCTACCCCCCATCAAGAAAACAAAATCGAGAAGCTAGGTAGAGAGGCTGTAAGACAACAGAGTAAATATTTCTGTAAGGTTTACTGAGTCGAGAAAGACTGCTGCACACAGAGCTGAAATAAATAAATGAAATAATTTTATCATAATAACAATAATAGTAACCATCATAGTAAGATTGCTTATTTAGGGTTTTTGTCTTCTTTTATATATATAACTTTTAATAAACTGTTCCCTTTAATATTTTTTTCTTTGCGTATGCATGAGACTTTGGTGTGTTCCACTGAATGTCCTGGTAGCAGCATTCTGTTTCCACGGTATCACATGGGAGCATCATCCCCTGGGTCGTTTCTATAGCAATGCTAACAGAGAAGGCACCCTCCCCCCTGTGCCCCCCCCCTGCCCAACTCTGCTCCATTACCTTATGGACTTATGAGCTGAAGGTGTTTTGTCCTAGAGGGGGCAGGACATGGGGAGAAGTCATGTTGCAGGTCTCCAGTTGTCTTTGGTTCGTTGTTGGTTTGGTTTTGGTGAGATTGGCTGGTTGGTGGTTTTTTTTTTTTTTGGTTTTTTTTTTTTGGTGCGGCTTGGTTTCATACACTCCAGTTGTTAAAACTTCAGGTCCTTTTGTGAGTTGTCAGGGGCTCATACGGGGCATGTACAGTCACTTTCCAGAGTCCCTCGTCATCCAGCTTCACACATGGTTTTTTGCTCCCCTAAACACACACACACACACACACACACACACACACACACACATTGATTTTCTCATCCTCTACCGCTTTCAAATAAGCATTCATTCAGTAAGTCATCCATCCATCAATCCACCCATCAGTCCATACATCCATCCCAAGTCTCACAGGTTCCCACTAGTCAGTGAGACCGAGAGAAGTGCGTCACATGCCAACAGTCTGTTACTGTTTCGCTCTGTCCAATTTATTCCACTCCTTTGTCTGCTCCACCTTGTTCCTGTCTCCTCCTTGGCTGTTTTTCTTTCATCCTTCCCTTTATTCAAAGGCTAAGCACCCACTCCCTTGTTCAGTCAGCCACTCTCTCTCCCCCTCTGAATAGTCCAGTTGCGGTAATCCCATCCGAAACAATGTTAAATAGCTGGTCCGGAGTAGGAGACATACAGGCCCCGTGGTTTTTGTGGTTGTGGACATTGGGCCTCAGTAGAGTCATGAGGACGGGACTCAGTTTGGCTGCCTTTCAAGGGCCCTGTCAATATTTTGGGGCAATGGAGGGAGTCTGGCCACACCCTTGGAGCTACAACTGATGAGGAGGTTCTTGTAGTAGTTGACATTGTCCTTTTGCGTGGAAAAAGATCTTCTGGAATGGTTATTACTGTGTAGGGAGCAGATTAGGTGCTGTAAAGTTTAACTCCGTAAATGATTCATCGATTTTCTGAAAGTTGGTCTGTGTTTGTTATTCCAGCAAACGGAGGTGTTCAATGGGGTGCAACAGCAGAGAGGAGTGGGTTAGCCATTAGCTGGCTTGGGTCAAGGTTTTGGAAAACAGGGTGGTGGGCGTTAGCATTAGCCGCTACTAGCGAGGCCCAGAGGCACGCACCCTCTTGCTCCGCTTGCTCACCGTGGTGAAGCGGAAGGGTGTGGTTAAGTCAGGCTGCTCCCCTGGCGGGAAGCGCTTCATGAAGTGAACATCCTGCTGGTTGGGGAGCGTGTGCGGGCCACGGCGGGGACGCCCTCGTTTAGTGAAGCCCACATACCAGTCGGCATAGCGAGCTGACATCAGGGCTGTGTAGTGGTTTTCCAGAACCTTCTCCACGAAGACGCAGTCAGCGCTACGATTACTGGCCTTCTGAGAAAGCAGATAAAAGCCAGGCACACGTTCACCCACACACACACACACACACACACACACACACACACAAATTCACCAAGACAAAGAAAGAGAGGCTGGTCAGGAAACTGAGAAAATAAGTTGCGGGTTTCTTCTGAATATTTTTGTTCTTGTAAAAGGAGTCCTCACCTTTCCCACAAGCTTGCCGCGGCGGTTCATGCACAGGTAGAAGTTGGTTTCTTTACCCCGGATTCTCACCTGGCTACCAAAGGTATCGGCCTCCACTACAAGCTGGGCTTGTGAAGGGACAGACAGGAGAACAGACAGACATTAGAGCCATAGGCAGGGTAAAAACAGACAAATGGTCAAGTCGACAGTTACAGGCAGACAAGATGTGGGGCCAGATACTGTTGAAAGGGCTTCATAGCCAGAGTTTATCCAAAGGTGCCACACAAATATTATAGGAAAGGGAGATTTGGATCAAGATCTCATCTTGGGGAAATTTTCCCGAGGCGCTTGTGTAGCAATCGAACCTTCAAACGTTTCTTTCTTTCTTTCTTTTATTTTTTGTTGAAAATGTTCCCCCTTTCTCTCCCCAATTGTTCTTGGCCAATTACCCCACTCTTCCAAGCCGTCCCGGTTGCTGCTCCAACCCCTCTGCTGACCCGGGGAGGGCTGCAGACTACCACAAAACTCCTCCAATACATGTGGAGTCGCCAGCCACTTCTGTTCACCTGACAGTGAGGAGTTTCACCAGGGGGACGTAGCATGTGGGAGGATCACGCTATTCCCCTCAGTCCCCCCCCCCCCCTCCTGAACAGGTGCCCCAACCAACCAGAGGAGGTGCTAGTGCAGCAACCAGGACACATACCTGCATCCGGCTTCCCACCCGCAGACACGGCCAATTGTGTGTGTAGGGACACCCGACCAAGCCGGAGGTAACATGAGGATTCGAACTGGCGATCCCTGTGTTGGTAGGCAATGGAATAGAACACTACACTTACGCTACCCCCCCCCCAACCTTCAAAATTTTTCTGTGAATGCAATGATGATGCTTTAATAGTTCCATGAATACTTCAGTGTGTGCATGTGTGTGTGTGTGTGTGTGTGTGTGTGTGTGTGTGTGTGTGCATGTGTGTGTGTAGCCTTGTAATAACAGAACAGCAGACATTCTCAGATCTGATGACAGACTCACAGGAGCACGGCAACAATGATCGATCAAGGCAAAGAAAGACTTTTTTTTTTAAACACATTTTTTTCCAAGTTTTGCCAACCAGCAAAGAGTCAGAGCTGAGTCTCTACTCGAGCAGGCTTTAGAAATCATAACAGCTATTAAATGTGCCAATAAATCACAGACAAATGTAAATGTCTGAACAGACAGATGGTTGTCAGATAGGCCTGGTCACACACACGGTTATGAGACCACTGACCACAAATGGGCCTTGTAAAAAAGATAACAGCCAAGAGGAGAAGAAGAGTGGTGGGCTAAGAGGAGGGAGAAAATGATCAAACTGAGTGTCTGCACGACTGCTGTTACAAAGTGCGTGTGCATGTGTGTGTGTGTGCGTGTGTGTGTGTATGTTGATGCAGATGTGTTTTTGTGCGGCCATGCACAGGCGCATGCATGTATACCCTTGCAGGCGTTACCACTCCTCCACTAACCACACATCTTCTGAGAGTGCTTTTGCCTGTTTAAAAATAAAACTCTAAAATGGTTCCCACATGACCTTAGTCAACAAAGGGGTCATGAGAAATCAATACCTTTCTCCCTCCTTCACTGCCCCCCCCCCAACTCTCCTTCCCTCCTCTCTGGCTTCCTCCTGCTCCATCGCATCGCTTCATGTTTATGCCTTCATCTTCTCTCCTCTCTCCCCCTGTTATTCTCCATTCTCTCTGCTCTTGGTTACCCTTCTCCATACTGTGTAGCCATGACTAGATGGTGTAACTTGGTTGTTCATCTTTGGAGAGGTATTTGTCGGAAACAGGGAGGCTCCTGCACCTATTGCAACGCCGACTTGAAGTGGTGCATTTAGCAAACTGACAAAACTGGTGAATGAGCGAGAAGCGGATTATGCATCCAAGGGAAATATGAAAGCTGTGGCTCGGTGGCTCGGCTTTCTTTTGCCCATTGATTCTTTGTGGTTTAAGAATGGGTTAGGCATCATTACAAACAGAGGGGAAGAGGGCAGGGAGGGGGAGAGAGAGGGATGGAGGGAGGGAGAGGAAGCCTGCTGTTTCAAATCCAGAGGAAACCGGGGGGGGGATGAGAAATCAATGCAGGGATCGATGGAGGAGATGAGTTTTTAACACTCAGTCCAACACTCTACCTGGCAGGCTTCTCCCACAGACTCCCTTACTCTTTCTTTCTCTTGCTCCCCATTTTCTCTCTCTCTATCTCTCTCAGTCTCTCCCTTTTCTCTCTCGCTCTCTCGCCTTTTCTCTCTCTCTCCCCTTTTCTCTTGCTCTCTTGTGAATCATTGAGTCAGCAGCCAGTCGATGAGGTCTTTGTACTCCCAAGACAAGCTCCACTGCCCCTCTGCCAAAGCCCGGGGAGATGTATGGAGTGTGTGTGTGTGTGTGTGTGTGTGTGTGTGTGTGTGTGTGTGTGTGTGTGTGTGTGTGTGTGTGTGTGTGTGTGTGTGTGTGTGTGTGTGCATGCACACGTGTGCACTTGCATTCTGTATCCGTTCATGCATGCACTTGGTATACTTTCAAGTCTTTGTGGTTGCAGCCGGTGGGTGTGTGATGTTTGCTTATGCCGTGTGTGTGTGTGTGTGTGTGTGTGTGTACTTGTGCATGCCTAAGTGTGTCTGCCAGCAGACAAATTCTACAGGGTATATTTGTATGTATGTACCAATGTGTTTTGATGCATGTTTGTGTGTAATTCATTGCGCAAGGCATGCGTCAGTGTGTGTGTGTGTGTGTGTGTGTGTGTGTGTGTGTGTGTGTGTGTGTGTGTGTGTGTGTATGCGCAAATGGACAAATGGACAAATTATTTGGTGTGTACATGTGTGCATGCATGCGTGTATGCATGTGTGTGTGTGTGTGTGTGTGTGTGTGTGTGTGTGTGTGTGTCTTACCATATTTGTCTCCATCTTCTCCGCGGGCGCTGATCCGACGGCCCAGTACCTGGACGTGTTTGCCGCTGGTGCGGCTGTAGAGCTGGTAGACCCGGTGATGCCGTCGGCTCATGGTGTCCCGCACCTGCGTCTGATTCTCCACATGCACGCTGAAGTTTACCCCATCCACACCAAACACCTGCTGAGAGAAAAAACACCCATATACCACCATACACACACACACACACACACACACACAACACAAGCAGACACACGGGTAGACAGAGGTTGACACATAAATGTAGAGGCGGCACACACACAAAAACAAGCATTAACTGGGACTAAAAAATGATACGCATTGCTATTAGAGCGTAACACTATTATTACGGCGTCTGCGCTTGGTCTGCTGCTGTACTCTCTCTTATCTTGGCCATGCTTCCAGACACTAACCTGTAATGGATTGCACATCACCAGTAACATCTGGATACATCTGGAAAACATAGAAAGATAAATGAGTGCAACAAAAACACAAGCTTAAAGTGAGTTTTATCTTGAAGTATCTGGCATGGCGTTATCACATCCATCTTTTTTTTTTTTATCTCTCCGATTTTGCTCTGCATCTTCTTTCCTCACTGGTGAGATTACTCATACCACAGGGTGTGTGGTTGGCAGACTATGACATACACCAAAAAAAAAAGGCAGACAGACAACACCCAGAATAGTGTTTACGGTCATGCTACCAGCCCTCTCTTCCAATACACTTTCTGACCCTTCTATGACTTTCGCCCCGCCAGAGTCTGGCCTCCAAATGACCTGTGTTCATCCAGGCAAGCTGGCCAACATGCCGAGACATCGAGAACATGGTTTGGTTCGGACATCTAAGCGACGTGGCTGGCTTATTTGGCCATGCTGAGTATGTAGACAGCTGGGTTAAACTGCAGGTGCACACTCCTCTGTGTTGTGCCTTTGGAGAGCAGTGGACTGTGTAGTAGTATTCAGAGTCGCTTTGAATGAGTGACAGCATGGGTCTGTAAACTATGCAAAGACAGGATTTCAAGGGCAATATATTAATATGCAGCGGCTACTTTCATGAAGTAGGCAAAGTACATTTCTAATTTGTACTAGCCTGTTATCTGTAAAAATGTGGGCAATAACCTATTCTTTCCAGTATTCAGGCATTTTTTTTCAGTGTTAGAAGGTCATATGTACAGTGCACAGCTTAAGTTTAGAATAGTTTCTAGTTTGTGCCATTGCTTGATTGGCCTTGACCTTGGACGTACCGAGTGGTGTATGCAGTTTTCTTTGGAAAGTGATTGTCCTACCTAAAACCTGCTCTGGTAGTCATTGAACTACATCGATTGAGTGACTCAAGACTTGATGAAGGTCATGGCCAAGTACGTGGGCTGATATGCAATTCTACGAAATTCCCTGCCTCATCTGCTATCTGTCTGCATGCCGCCTCTCTCTCCACTGGTGTCTAACTCTCCCTCACTTGTCCTCCCTATCTCACCTCTGCCTTCATTCTCTTTCTTTCACTCACTCTCTCTCTCTCTCTCTCTCTCTCTCTCCCTCTCTTGCTCTCCACTCTACCTTTCTGCTATCGTTCCCTACCTCCCATCTCCCTTTTATGTTTGGGGTTAGTGGGGTGACTCCTCCACATTGTCATGGGCACGCGCGCACGGGCACGCGCGCACACATACACACACAGATGTGCAGATGTGAGCAGGGTGTGTGTGTACAGGAGGAGCAGGCAGCTGACAGCTGGACCAAAGCAAAGACTGCTGAGAGAGGGAGATGGTAAGGAGGAGAGCGAACGAGCGAGAGAGAGAAAGAGGGAGAAAGAGGGAGAGGTATGCATAGGGGTGGAGGGAGGGAGGAGAGAGAAAGGTGAGGAAAGGTGGAGGACAGAGAGGAATGGTATCCAGAGAAAGGGGATAGAGATAAAGATGGCAATGTGAGAGATAAGTATGGAAGGAGTAGGGAGAGGGAAGAGAGTACAAAAGGAGAGATTTAAGGGCAACTCTCCGAAGGAGGAAAGGAGAGGAGGAGTGAGAAAAACACACATAAGATGAGTCGGACAGATGAAGAGGGAGGGAGGGAGGGGGACAAAATGAGAGACAGTGCTGTAGCCAGTGAGTGTGGTCTGGCGTGAGAAGTAGACAAAAAGATAAATAATGGGAAAGAAAGAGGAAGGGGAAGCGGGGGGGGGGGAGGGAGGGGTTGGGGGGGTCAACTCATGCACATCCGAACACATGTCACTCCCTCTTTGACTCACACATATGGACACACACATAGATTCTCCTCCAATGCTGCATTCACAAGTCTCTCATTTCTCTCTTGCCCCCCCCCCCCCCCCCCCCCCCCTCCTTTGCCCTTTCCCCTAGCTGGTGTATCAGCCCCTGGGTTTTGCTAATAGATGCAGACACCTAGGGCAACGCAGCAGTGTGCTGGCCTGAGCATTCTGCCTGCGCAGCTGAAAAGGGCCAAAGCGCCTGTGTATTGTGAGGACTCTCAGCTGTTAAAACACCGCTGCTGCGCTTGCCGCCGAGGACACTGAGAGGAAAGTGCCTGGGCTCTGGATTCGCCAGCCCTCTCCAAAACCACAGACACTCCACCATATGCCAGCCACAGAGGGAAAGGAAGAGAAAGAGGGAGAAAAGGGAGAGGAGATCGGCGGGCGGGGGAGGGATGAGAAAACGACAGAATAAGAGAGCGCCGAGGAAAGTCGAGAGTGAGTCGGGGAGAACAGAGACGGAGGGAGGTATGGAGAAAGAGGGGAAGCCCGGTGCACCTTGGCTGGCTGCCAAAACAAGCAACAGTCTGACATCATAAACCTGCGTCCCTGCTGGTCTACCATGTGCAGGCCGCGGTTAGGCTAACAGGCCTGAGCAGCGGTGCTGAGCGCCGGGCACCAGCACAGAGCGAGAGTGGTCGGCCCAGTGAGACTCGGCGCCGAGCAGTGGTTTCAGCAGTGTGTAGTGGTGGTTAACGTGGTAGGCCAAAACACTGCAGCAGTGGGCCTCAGTACAGTGCAGAGGTTTGATGTTCAGCAGTGGGTCTCGGCGAAGAGTGGTGGTTAGGCTAGTGGGCGTGTGAATGTGGCCTAGTGGAATCAAAAGTATTATAGTCATAGGAATATAGTAATAGGCCCTACGGTGGAACCTTGACATGGAGCTGTGGCTTTAGGACTACGTCTTGTGGTGGAGATTTGGTGAGGAGTCAATGACAAGTTCCTGTGCAGAGCAAAGAGGCCCTTGGCAGTGTTTACTGCCTTCAGACTCATTTGTAAAACAGAGCGTTTATCGGGAAAACTGCAGCCTCAATGGAGTGAATTTGCCCTGGTAATACAGATAGGCAAGAAGGAAATGAATAGAGAGGTGATTGGCTCTCAAAGACCTAAACTGAGATCAGTAGACTAAACAGTCAGACTCCCCTCCTCAGAGATTGCCAGGGGTGCTGTCAGTCATCAGTTATTAATTCATAGTTTTATCTGAAGAATCTAGGAAAAATGTTAAGAAAGCCAGATATAGGTGGTTAGGTAGATGAGTAGGGCGAGAGAGAGAAAGAGACAGACAGACAGACAGACAGCAACAGGCAGGCAGACAACAGCAGCACACACCCTGTCCAGGTTGTGTGAGGAATGAGAAGTATCTGGAGATGACTGCCATCTGGGAGAAGTGCAGCCGACACAAAGAAAGAGAAATAAATCCCTTGGCTTTTAACCGGACACACCTCAAATAGGCAAACTCGAGCCCCCTGAGTCTGGATCCTCCTCCCTCGAATTTGGTTTTGGCACATTATCATTTTCCTATCCCACTAGATAAAGCCAGTGTTATTTGACTCAACTCCTGAAATATTTTCAATAGGAAAAAAAGCATTTTCTTGGCTATGAAAAAAATTGCCTTCATTAAGCCAGCTTGGCCATCGCTGAAGTAAGTGCACATGGTGATGGAGATGTATATGGCAGGTTTTATGAGCAACATGGCCCCGACTCTGACCCAGTGACCCTGAACTGTCAGCCAATCAAAACAGGACCTTCCATGGCGACGCTTTCTACGGGTACTGATGATGGGTGATGTAATTGTCAGGGCATCCTAACCCTTCTCCCCCATCATCCTCGTCTGTTGCAAGATAGTTTACAGACAGTTTCAAGAACAAAGGAACGACAGATAAAGCAGACAAGTTTGCGTGTGGTGCATATGTGATGAAGCTCTAAAAGTGACTTACAAGACAGCCAGCGTGGAGAGAAGGGACCACATTGCTTCCCTCCTCCACTACGGAACTTGGCCCGGAGTCCGACAGTAGTCCGGATGGATCCCGTCTGTGATTTGAATTCGCCGGATATTGTGCGGAGTCAAAAACTCAGCGGACACTCCCGTTGGCATCGGCGGTGTTGAGGTGTGAGGCGGGGGCGGCTGTGCCACTGTGACCGCCGGGCAACCTTTCACAGCTGTCCGGAGCGGTGAGCGGAATAGGGGGCGGGGCGTAAAAAATAGGTGGGGGGGTGGTGTTAGGGCATCAAAAGGCTTGCGCGCCCCCGGCTAGAAGAGGAACAGGTGAAATCGCAATCACGCAATTTCACGGATACTGCAGGTAGGCCTACCCAACTCCAGTCGACTCCTCCTTGACCCTTGAGAAGAAGAAAAAACAAAAAAGATCTACGACGACGCTGATCCTGTGAAACAACGACGTCCGGACATGTGCACGCTCTGTGAGCGTGAACCGATGTGATGGTAATCTTCTGCGCAGTTCACTTCAGCGCAACAATAAGGTTGTAGCCTGTGTCACCTTGCGTATCCAAAGGGGACCCTAGACTAGATGAAAGGTAGGCTACGTAAACGATAGAGGTGGATATGAAGGTAAATATTGCAGGGTATTGTTCGTCCGTTTGCAGACAGGAGCAGGAAGCAGGTTTCTATTCCCCACGAGGCACGGTCAGGCGCTGCTGGAGGCGGGCTACCTGGGCGGGCTGATGGAGGAAACTGCGACCTGGAGAAGGGGGCTCTGCGGGCGGAGGGTGCTGCAGGGTGGCCTCGGTCATGGCTGCGTCCCCAAGCTGGCTCAACGAGTCTATGGCTCGGGGGACTCCAACCCGCTGTGTCCGGAGAGGGTGATGGGAGCCCGGTGAGGTCCAGCTCAGCTCAGAGGAGGTATAAGGAGAGAGTTGAATGAGAACGAAGGAGGGGACTGGGATGAGGAGAAGGAGGGGTTGTCGGGTATAGGATGGGAACAGCTGTGACTGGGTGGCAGACTCAGCCACCCGCGACACGGCGAGGAAATGACAGCCGCTCTCTGCACCTGATTTCCCGGACTCCCCTTGCACGTCTTTAGCCGCTGGTCGCCCGTCTGCAGCGGTCTTCCTCGCGCCCCGACACAATACCAGCCAAAACACTGCACGATGACATCACCTCCAAAATGTTTGAAGGGGAAAAATGCAATCCGATCTTTTTATTTATTTAAAAAAAAACGTAGAAAGTTTTGAGCAGTTTTCTTGAGAAAGCACGAAGAGTCCCCTGGGCTCGAGTTGAACGAACGCTGCGGTGCAAAAACAGTTCTAGTACTTGGGCGGTTTGTGAAGAAATAAAAGTTAATGCATGCTCTGGAAACGTGTTTACTCAATCACAATGACAGATCGACCCAAGCTCAGAACCTGCACCGTCTCTCTCTCTCTCTCTCTCTCTCTCTCCCCTATCTCTGCCTCCTTTCATTCAGACAGGAAGGGAGAAAAACGCTGGATGAAAAAACACCAAAAAGAGTACAGCTGTGTGTTTTATCCAATTTACTGCTACCATGTAGACTTTTCGCTTTTCCGAAAATGCCAAGGTCTCCTTCCATAAAAATCCCTCTTTAAAGCGGATGAGCGGGCTGCACAGGAGAGGCGCGTCGGCAGGCACAAACCTCACTCCAAGAAAAAACAGAACAAGATTTTTAACGGACGCGGATCAATCCCCCCTCCCTCCTCTTTCCCTCCCACCTCTCTCCCCCTCCGTTGCCCCTTCTCTCTCTTACACACACACACACACACACACACGCACACGCACACGCACACGCACACGCACACGCGCACGCACACGCACACGCACACACTTATTGGATCAAAATGGGATTAGTCAGTCGCTATGCGATGCCGACCAACTACACAGCGGCAAATAGAACAAACACTGTTGGAAATGTCACTGGCTGCAACAAAAGAGAGATTGAGATTAGCTGTAGTTTTTTTTTCAGTCATGGCAAAATATGGAATTTGTCTCCCTCCGATGTCTGTCTCTTCCAGAGCTATAAAATGGAGTTTTCTCCCGCCCTTTGCATAATGCTTTAATAATCTGCCTTAGTGGTGAAAATAAACCTTCGACTGCAGAGCCTATATACCCCGGACCCGTGCATGCACGGAGCGGGATGAGGGGAGACCGCCAGAAACCGAAAAGGGTGGAGGGCGTACAATACGCACAGACCCTCCGAGTTAAGATTTGTTTCAAGTGATGTATTTTGACTCCCTGTTTCATAACTTTTGAGTTAAAACTTAAGAGGGAAAATGAAACGTAGAGTAAGAGACAGTCCGTTTGAAAGCAGGAGGGCGGTATGTAAGCACGGACACCGATCCAAAATGAACATTTCTTGGGGATTTCGGCAGCAACGCCCGCTCTGCGCTCCCAGCCCTCCCTCTCACCACCACACAACCGCAGACGGTCAGCCAAGCCAATACAACACTCCTGCCATACCTTTCATTCATACACACGCGTGCACCCACATACACACGCGCGCGCGCGCACTCATAAATACACACAGAATATACGCGCGCGCGCGGGCGTGTGTTCGAGGTGGGAAGGGGGCTGGCCCAATACATCAGGGACCGTTATCTTGGCTCCAGCTATATACTTCGTCTTTTCAACATTGTACTTTCATATCACACACACACACACACACACACACACACACACACACACACACACACACACACACACACACACACACACACACACACACACGCACGCACACACACACACACACGTGGCTGGACAGGGTTGAGCCGGGCTGTGCTGTGCTGTGCTGGGTAGGGGTACTGTGGTTGAATGCCTTTCCAGTCATGCTCCATAGACAAGCCTCTGGCCTTCTTTCTTACTACTGGCTCTCTCCTGTCTTTGCACCTGTGTCTGGATGCTTTTGACTGCTCACCGCACTGCTGCAAGGGACAAGAGTGTAAATGTTGTGGAGAGGGATTTGATCCACGTTCTGGTGATGAGGTATGGGCCCGTCTGGTACTCTTAAGCCCAGATGGAGGGGTTGAGAATAGGGCTACAGCAGTCGGGAGTATAGGACTGCATTCTGCAGAACCCTGATCCGTTTCCATACAGGAAAAACCTGCATCCAGAGCTGGGGTCCTGATTTTTAAGATTGCCTTAATGCCGTTTTAAATCAGTAGAATTATGTCAGTGCCAAATCTTTCAGTGAAACCAGACCCAGTGCAGTTTTGGTTCACCAACATGAGCATTCATGAAGGTCAAAGCAGAAAGTGAGAGGAGAGGTGTATAGGGACAGGCTCAGCAGAGAGAGAGAGAGAGAGAGAGAGAGAGAGAGAGAGAGAGGGATGGTGGAACAGGACTAAACCGGGACTTGTTGGTGTTGAGTTGGTGATAAAGTAAAAAGAATGACAAGTGTTTGTTCACCTTGAAAGGTGTGTGTGTGTGTGTTTGTGTGTGTGTGTGTTTGTGTGTATGTGTTTGTGTGTGTGTGTGTGTGTGTGTGATGGGCTAGTTGGGTTTTAGACTTGACAAAGGTTCCTCCTCAAACCCTAAAATTGGTATTGTTTAAAGAAAGATGTGAACCGAAGATTTAGAATGCCAGCGTGACACAATCCTTTTCCTTCCTTTCTCCCCTTCTGTCACATCACTCTTTCGTTCATTTTCTGTCCTCCCTATCTGTCTCTTTAATCTCCCTGGCTCTTTATTATCTCCTCTCCCTGTCCCTCCCTCTGTTTGCAGCCGGCATATTGATTGCCCATGTCTTTGCCTCTGCAGCTCCTGCCTATTGATCCCTAGCTAAGATGTTTTAAATACACACACACGCACACACATGCACACAAACACACACACACACACACACACAAGCACAAACTTGTAAGCACACGCAGTCCCAGATATATGAAATTCTCCCCTCATTAACATACGCTCCAAACCCCTGTGTCACGCACCGTCTTACTTTCTTGCAAACCAACTGCGATGCATATATCAATCAAAAATGCACACACACATACACACGCACGCACGCACACAAAGAGGCACACACCAGGACACATATTTTTTGCATATACCCTCTCTTGTGTTGAAAAGACTTGGCATTGATGGACGTTATGCCTTTGTGCTCCTCTCTTCACTCATTAAAGTGAATGAGAGCCGGGTGTGTGTGTGTGTGTGTGTGTGTGTGTGTGTGTGTAGGTGTATGTATGTGTACTCATGTTTGTGTGTGTTGGGGCCCTGTAGTTGTTCTAGGTCTGGGCCCAGCAGTTCTCTCACTCTCTCTGGTTCTCCCCCTGGTTCTCTCTCTCTCTGGCTCGCTCTCTCTCTGGCTCGCTCTCTCTGGCTCTCTCTGGCTCTCTCTGGCTCTCTCTGGCTCTCTTTCTCTTCTCTCGCTCCACCTCGCTCTCTTTCCTCTCTCTCTCCCTCTCTCTCTCCATCTCTCTCTCCCTCGTTTTTCTCTCTTTCTCTCCCTCTCCCCCCCCCCTCTCTCTCGCTCACTCTCTCTTTGACTGGGCCTGCAGGCTTCTTCATCCAGGGAGCCTGGTCAATATGGCCATTCTGTCTAGCAATTAACATCGATCAGTCCTCGTCAATACCGCCAGCGCCCAGACAAAGACCCAGGGTGCATTGCGTGTGCTTGCCCTTTCTCTATCAGACTCCAACAAATCCCCAAACAGCACTCTCATTATATGAGGGCATTCTGGCTTGACCCCAAGGTCATCACGGAGGAGAGCCATGGTGCACTGGACTCTATGTTGTGGGTGACTGGAGTGGAACCTAATGCAGGGCTTAGAGTGCCTAGAGCCCCAGGCCAGTTGTTGATTCATTATGGCCAAGGGAAGGTGTGTGTGTGTGTGTGTGTGTGTGTGTGTGTGTGTGGGGCGGTTGATGGGTTGTGGATGGGTATTATGAGGACTAGTTGAGGAGTCAAGTTTTGGAGGTGATAGGGATATGGGATTGGATGAGGTCTAAGACAAGTTGGCATACAGGGGGGCTATTGTCCTCCCACTGTGTGCCCTACCGTGTTGGCCACTTTGAAAACTTTGAACAGCAGAAATGCAATCCATCATTTTAGTGACACACTGTGCAGATATGGAGCTTTCAGATGTGTCAAGTGCAGCGGATTGTATCCAATTAGCTTTGTCTGTGAGGTTCATATGAGAGAGCTCTGGAGAGAGAGAGGGGGGGGGGGGCTCGTGGTTTTGATTAATACCTGCAGACACAGACTTTAAAACCCCACATCAGATGTTGAGATATCAGCCTAACATCAGTTTCTCAGATAGATATCCCTGCTCTGTTAATCACAGGCCAAGTTTAAACTGTTCCCCAATGTGTAAATGTATGAGACACTTAATAAAGGCCCTTTGATGACAGGGGGCCCATGCAAAGCACTGTGAACACTCGAGTGGAGGAATGCATACAGTGTGCCGGGCTTTGAAATGGGAACCTGTTCGCCACTTGTCCGCGTCTGGGAGATGAGGGAATCGACAGCTGCGACCAAGCGAGAGCAGGAATTAATTAGCGGAGAGCCATTTGTGTGATAGTGAGCCGTGGCTGAGATGAAGAGAAAGGCAAAAAATATTGTTTTTATTAGCGGCGATGTTGGTGGTTCACAGCCTGGTGTTCTCTCTTACTTGGAGAGATTAATCCAGTGAATATGAACGTATGCTCTCCTCTCTGTCCTGGAATCCATTGCAGCTGTTGTCTCTATACATAGCCCAGCTGAGGCACTAGAATAACTTTACTTTGACACTTTCAAGTTGGACGGATTCATGCTTCTTTGGACTTGTGTCAGGGTAGTTATTCATACAATCTAGCTTGCCGTCGTTGAGCCAAGGCCGGGCTTTGCAGAAAGAAAGCTGCCCAGGTAGTCATGTTCCTTTGGCTATACCAGCTGTCTGAGTGGGCCACATTAAGTTATTTTCATTCGGTTAGTCATCAAAGAGTTTCATAATGATATGTTTAATGCTACCTCGTTTAATGGCATTGTGTTTGTGCGCCAGCCAAAAATGGCCGCTTACAGCTACAAAACATGAACCTATCAAATTGACCAGGTGCATTTAGTTTGGTTTTGTCAAATCTCGCTCAGCAAACGCTTTGCACTTCCTTTTCCTCTTTATCCGAACTTGTAAGTCAAGATGTCAACTTTTTTTGGGGGGACCGTGGGCACGTAATCACATTATACATGGAAATGTTGACGGTAGTACACCTAGTTCAATCATCAGTAGCATCGGGAACTAATGAAGGAACCTTTAGTACATTAGACAGCCTCTGAAGAGTTTCCTGACGGGATTAGATAGGACTAATGAGTGTCATTCTTAAATTTAGGAAATGTGACCTCAAAAGAAATCAGCTAGGGAAAAAAGAGGAAATTTAGTGGACAATGTAGAACCAATCCAAGAACCTATGTCACTAATGCATACCCCCCCCCCCATCTTCAATACACACATAGGCATGCGCACATGAACACACACACACACACACACACACACACATACACACACACAAACTGAGGTTAAAGTACATGTAAGGACATTTGGCCTTTTCAAATTGAACTAAAATCCTGGGTTTTTGGGATCACTGCTGGTGTGTTAGGGTCCATGGCTCAAAATCCCCGGGAATCGATCCTGAGTACGTGACATCTGGAGTTTGTCAGGGCAACTTCCCACAATCATGTCAGTGTGAAAGGGTGTGTCACAGTATCCCAGCATTGGTTAGTCACTTAAACAAACAGTTCATGAAAATGCATGGAATGACAGCTTTGCACTCGAGCAGCAAAGATTCCTTCGTAGCCGATACTGCACTGTAAATCTGGTGAAATCAATGGCAAAACATAACATGTTGTGCAAATACTAGCAGCATATAAGAGACGGCAACACATCGGAATAATGTAGTCCTCCTGCCACCATTTCAAGATCAATATTGACAAGGAATTAGGGGCATCTGGGTAGTGTAGTGGTCTATTCCGTTGCCTACCAACATGCACGCACACACACACATGCACACACTGAAGTATTCATGGAACTACTAAAGCATCATCATTGCATTCACAGAAAAGTTTCAAAGGTTGGTGGGGGGTGGAGGGGTAGCATTAGCATAGTGGTCTATTCCATTGCCTACCAACACGGGGATCGCCAGTACGAATCCCCGTGTTACCTCTTGCTTGGTTGGGCGTCCCTACAGACACAATTGGCCATGTCTGCAGGTGGGAAGCTGGATGTGGGTATGTGTCCTTGTCGCTGGACTAGCACCTGCCCTGGTTAGTCAGGATGCCTGCTCAGGGGGGAGGGGGAACTGGGGGGAATAGCGTGATCCTCCCACACGCTACGTCCCCCCTGGTGAAACTCCTAACTGTCAGGTGAAAAGAAGCGGCTGGCGACTCCACATGTATTGGAGGAGGCATGTGGTAGTTTTCAGCCCTCTCTGGATCAACAGAGGGGGTGGAACAGTAACCAGGATTGCTCGGAAGAGTGAGGTGATTGGCCAGATACAATTGGAGAGAAAAAAGGGGGAACCCCCCCCCCCCACCACCACCACCACCACTACCACCACTACCACCACCACAAAAAAAAAATATTGACAAGGAATTGAAGGTATGGAGGACAGGACGGGGTCTAGCTTAACTAAAATGCAGCGATTCACTGGATGGTATGTTAAAGGGAGCTTTCCAAGAAAAAGCTAGAATCTACTTGCCAGTATATAAGGGGGTATTATCCACACAAAAAAATCCCTGGATTTGAAATCCGGTAAAATACCAGGATTTTGGTTTGAGTTTCACATCAGTAGAAATGGAGCTGGTAAACAACAACCACAAAGAAACCTATGTAGCCGGAATCCACCGCAAATACCGACGGGCACAGCGACGGGCCGAGGCTGTTTTGACTGAGAGGCCAGCGCTAATCAGCTGTAGAATAATATACAGGTTAATTCCTTTTGACCAGTGAGGTTGTATATAAATATGCAATGCTTGGTGTCTGAGTGGATGTTTGTTTGGTTAATGGGCTTGTGGTTCTGTGTGTTTGATTCAAAGAGTCTCTCATGACCTTTAGCAAAGGTATTGCAGGCAGCTGAGTGTGTGTGTCTTGTGGTTATAGGCTGTAAGTGTGTAAAGATCGAGTCTGTAAATGTGCAAAGTTATGCAGGTGAGTGTGTTTGCTCATGGCTGCACTGTGTGTGTGTGTGTGTGTGTGTTTGGGAGGGAGGGAGGGAGAGAGTGTTCTGCTGTGCTCTCGACTCATGGTGATGTGAAATGCAGCTGTGGTTTGTGTTGGACGCTGATCCGGCATGTTTTTTTTTTTTCTTCCTATTTCATGTTGAGGCGCTCAGCGATGGAATCCATGAGCATGGTAACCTTCACTCCTGTCATCTTTTCTGTTCATCTCTTCCCCACTCCTCCATTCTCTCCCCACCTCCTCCTCCTCTCTTGCAGTGCCCTTTCCTCTTCTTTCTTCCCATCTGCTCTTTTCGGTGCTTTTCTTTTTGCTCGGTCTCACTCATGTCTATTTCTCTCGTTCTGTTTTTTTTTCTTTCCTCTCTCTCTCTCTCTTTTTTTCACCCTCCCTGCCCCTTTAGCCTTGCCACCGGGCAGAGGAGGAACTGTAATGTTTATGAAACCCTTTAATGTGCTATGTAATTACCCTGGCAATACCTCCCATCATTACTCACGCCAATAAAGCACCTTTTGCATGGACAGGTCAGGGAGAAAGAGAAACAGACAGGGTGAGTGGCACAGTGCACTCTTTCCATCTTCCACTACACCCAAAATATATCCCATCCTTTCTTTTTCCTCTGTCTCCATTTGTTCATCTCTCTGTGTTGTTGTTTCTTTCATTCTTTCAAGCCAACCCCCACATCCCCCTCTCTCCTGCTCTCAGTGACTTCTGCCAAAGGCCCAGGTGGTGGTCGATTACAGCAAGACTCCTGTTGTAATAACGAAAGTATTCTTAAACTTGCTTGACTGAGTCTATTTTGGGAAGACCATGCTCCATGTTCGGCTTGGGTGAATGGGTGCACCATTCCTGAGGGAGGAACGGAGGGATGGCAGAGAATTTAGGAAATTGACGCAGATTGATCGAGCGAGAGAGAGAGAGAGGGAGAGAGAGAGAGAGAGAGAGAGAGGGGGTGGAAAGGGAGAGAAAGAAGACAGAGAGAGCGAGAGAGAGAGAGAGAGAGAGAGAGAGAGAGAGAGAGGGAGGGAAAAAGAGTGTATATGAAGATGTACAAAACAGACAAACATCAGGAGGGACAGTTGCAGCTGCAGGAGTAGCCTAAACGAGGAGTAGTCTAAATGCATTCCCAAGACAAGTTGTTGTGAGTAATGCAGGAATGTTTGCTAATGCTGAAAGCTTCCATGTGCAATTAACACATACTCACGGTCTCCTACAGCAGCCCCTCCCTCTGTGGTGCACCCGCCCATGCTAGCCCCCAGGTCACTATACCTCCCACTTTGTCAGCTGAGGGCCTGGCCCTTCCCGTGTTAGCGCTTTTGCTAAGTTCCCCAGCTTCGATTTTTCCCCCCCTACCTCCTCCATTGCTAATGGCAATACCTTATTTGTTGCCTGTACCTGGGGCTCTCGTCATATTATCCCTTGCCCACTCTCTGCTCATCTGAGGTTTAATTCCCTCACTCACCCATGTCTTGGCAAAGCCCTCATTTGTAAGACAAATATTATAACAAATTAAGCAACAAAACAATGGGTGGGTGTCTGCCTGACGTCAGCCTGCATTTCATTAGCCAGCGCTAGGCTAACGCGTTCCATATGGAGGAGCCTGCAGGGTAGCCCCCCGCTGCCCAGCCCCAGCCCCAGCCTAGCTCAGCCCAGCACGGCCCAGCTCGGTTCAGCTGCCCCCACCCTAAATCTCAGTCGGCCCCCAGTTTGGACCCCAGCCGGGCCCCCACCATTATGTCATCTTTAATTTGGACTTGTCACACATCACCTGACACCTACCCCCGTCATGCGGTAACCTTTGTCCGGTTGGAGCGAAAACGCACTCCTGAGGCATTCTCCCTCTCTTTGTCTCTCCTGCTTTGCCCCTCATCTTATTCTCTCTCTTTTCACTCTGTTTATTCTTGCCCTTTCCTTCAATGTCGTCCCCTGACCCACACTCTCTTTGCTGGCCTTTGCCACTTTCTACCCCTCTCTCCAGCCTTTCACTGTACATGAGCCCACCTGCCTTCCCCCTTTGCCCTTTGTTATTCTAAAGGTGGTGGTGGGGGCTTAAAGTAAAAAAAAAAAAAAACGGTTCCAGTGACACCTCCTCCATCTCTCTACCTCCTCTATTTCACCCGTCGCTATTTTACTCGGACCCCCGACAGATGAATGGGATGGCAGTGATATACGGGAGGTTTTAGTTAGATGGTACGTGACAGAAATCTGGAAAGCGACTGAAAATATGACGTGTGACAGAATTCTGGAGTCTGACTGTGGCGTTGGATGGAAATCTGGACTTGTGGAGAGCAGAGGGGCCATGGGGCTGTCCATTGTAACAGCAATATGGAATGTGACGGATCTCTGGAATTTGATCGAACTACGGAATCTGAGATGGGATGAAATGGAGAGGGAGACAGAAAAAAAGGCAACAAAAGGGGGAAAAAGATGACAAGAGAAGACAGAGAGAGATAGGCTGAGAGAAGAGAATAGGTGTATGATAACAGCTGCTGATAACTAGCGTGCGACTTTGCGTATTTGTGCGTACACACCTATGTGTGTATTTGTGAGTGTGTGCATGTTTGAGAGAGAGAGAGAGGGGAAGAGAGAGAGAGAGAGAGAAAGTCCACATACATGTATGCAAATGGTACATTTGCGCAGTTGTGTGTTTTCACGGGGAGCTGATGTGACGATGGCCTGTGTGTATTTGTGTGTGTATGGGGGTTGCTGTGCACGCCCATGTGAGTTACTGGGTGTCTCTGGTAGACGTCCCTCATCACTGCTCTGTGTGCTGAGGTCTCTGCTGTTGGCTTGACTCACCTCTTTGCTGTTTTGCTCTACTGTGTTTTTGTTTTCCACCTAGGTATATTCTATTCTATTCTATTCTGTGATTTTTTTCTTGTTTCTGTTCCATTGCACCCAGTTCTGCCCTATTCTGATGACCATAACATCATAAAAGTCCTACCTGAGCTCCTGCTCATGCAAGGTTGCCTCAGTATCTCAAAACTTGAACTTAATATGAAGTTGCATGGTTATGGCGTACGGGTTATGTTTTTCATGGACTAGGTTGAGACTCAAAGGTGGGTCATGTGAAAATTGAATAGGTTCCGCTAATTTTCTGTGAAAATGGATCTTCAGAAAAATCTTTTAAAAAAACATTTTTTTAGATAGCAACTCTAATTTCATACAATGCACAAGACACCTTTCTCTCATGTTTCCACACTCTAAGGTAGGATAAATAGACAGAAAAAATACCTTAGCTACTTTAAATACTTATATGCTAAATGCTGATATTTTACTCTATTGCCCAAATTCAGAATAGGTCATGAGAAAATAATTGTTTTTTTATGCTTTATTTAAGTCAGTCTTTTGTGTATTATGTGCCTCATTTACACATCTCAGTTTTTTTTTCTCAAAGAGGCAAAAGATATATTTTATTGTATGGTACAGACTAGGTTAAGTTATACTTTATTAAACCAGTTGTTAATGGAAATTTGTCATTTTTATAGAGAAGCACAAGACAGCACAGAAGCCTTGGACAGTTGAGGTGAAATGCCTTGCTTAAGTGCACAATGGCAATGTCTGGAATCCAGATCCAGGAAGCTGCCTGCAGGTAAACCCTGGCCAAGCCGGGATTACCCAGCCAGTCCCAGGCTTCAAACCAGCAACCCTCTGTTTACTGGCTTGCATCTTGCCAGGTTATAGGCCGCCCCTGAATGCCATAGTATGTATATATGGTAAGGTGTGGTGCAGCATGTAACAGTGTGGTATGGTGTGGTAGACCATAATCTAATAGTGTAATCATTGGCTTTATACTAATTAAAGGGGTATTTTCACATTGATCTTGTGGATGTTAGGTCAATCTTACATGTTTGCTGAATTTATATGGAAAAAACAAACTCAAATACACTCAAGTACCCAGCATTCACTCTGAACACTGTGGTCTGAGATTCACCCCCCCACCCGCCCCGAACACCCTCCCTTCATTTCACATAACAGTATATTGTGTGCTTGCAAGTACAGTTATACAGTGGACTCTGCTAAAATATCATAAAGTATGTCCTCATCCACCATGTTCTCTGCTTTTATATCTGGGCTATCTGGCTCTGCTTTTTGAACTCTACATTTTAAAATTACCATGGTCCAAATGAAGGCACCTTTAGGTGAATGTGTGTCGTTAAGCAACCCTTACCTCTTGAAGTCTTATTGAGAATCAGGAAGAGAAAAGGCTCGTATTTCTTATTAAATTGAGATCCCTGGCAACGAGGTTATCCATCCATCCATCCATCCATCCATCCATTATCCAAACCGTTTATCCTTACTCAGGGTCGCAGGGATGCTGGAGCCTATCCCAGCAGTCATTGGGCGGTAGGTGGGGAGACACCCTGGACAGGCAACTAGTCCATCACAGGGTTGACACACACACACACACCTAAGGACAGTTTAGTACGGCCAGGTCACCTGACCTACATGTCTTTGGACTGTGGGAGGAAACCGGAGCACCCAGAGGAAACCCACACAGACACGGGGAGAACATGTAAACTCCACACAGAGGATGACCCTGGACAACCTCCAAGGTTGGACTACAACGGGGCTCAAACCCAGGACCTTCTTGCTGTGAGACGACCGTGCTAACCACTGTGTCACCATGCGCCCGCAATGAGGTCATCGGGAGTTAAATTTTCGACCTATCCACAGAAATCCGCAGGTTCACAAAGCGAGTAGATCGAAAAGATGCCATCCTGTGGTGACCATTATGAAAACAAAACACTGAGATAGAGTTGAAAAATAGGGAAAAGTCTCATGTTTGATGGAAGCTGAACATCATCAGAGGTCAAATCATGTTGCTGTTTTCAGTGTTTTGCTGCTATAAAGTGTTAGGGCTCTGTTTTGAAAATAATAAGTTGCAGTCCGAGGAGTTTGAAGGTGTTTACTATGCTACTATTGGGGTTTAAAGCTACAATCCTGCAAATTTACATGCAAACAAATGTCCTTTTTGATACACTCTATCACTGTTGTATTAAATACAAAATGTTACCCACAAATATCAGTCATGAACAATTTTTCTCATTTGAACGGTTACTGTCAGGCCTGATGTTTCATGTCTTCTTCACAGCAACTATATATGGAAGAACAAGACAGGTAGCGGCAGGTCTGAAGGAGAAGCAAAG
>JAJHIY020001842.1:15000-17500 GCA_022114975.2 Lampris megalopsis | reverse complement strand
CAGTTACAAGGTTCTGTGAAAGTCCTGCCAGTTTAAAAAGCTGCAAACATATGAGAACAGGCCTGAACAGTTTCCCCATGTTATGGTCCATCTGGAATTGTCCCACCCCCCCCCCCCCCGTTTCTGCTGGCCTTAGCTTTGTGTCCTTACTGCCAGTGGCACAGTCTCAAGTTCTCAACCCTGCCGTTGGCTGTGTCCCCCTAAGCCCTCTCTTTCTCGGTCCCCAGTCTCTCCTGTCTCTCTGTCTATCTCTCTCTCTCTTTCTCTCTCTCTCCTCTCTTCATCACCCCCTGCACACCACCCACCCTCTTCTCTCCCGTTCTAGACCCGTCCACCCATTCATGTCCTTTTAGCCTTGTCCCCTTCACTGCTGCCCCCCTTCCCCCGTCCCACAGCTCAGCCCCCCACCCCCCACTGCCTTGTATACACTCGTCTGTTGGCATGTCCTCTGTCTTTCCAGCCTTTGAAGGCTTGTCAGGCTGCTAATAAAAGACAGGTCCCCACCACAACAAAAGGGCTCAGCGCTGTCTTTGAATAAACAGTTTATTTCGCCCTTTTTTTTCTTTCTCTACCCCCCACCCCCACCTCACCCCACCCCCATCCCTTATGAGAGTGTTTTTTTTTCACTCTTGGCTAAGAGGGAAATATGTGCACTTGCTATGTTTTTTTCCATGTGATCACAATGCTCTGGAACAGATTAACAGAAGACGAAGGAGGGAGAGAGAGGGATGAAAAAGAGCAGAAGAGGGAATGGTGGGTTGGTGGGAGGCAAAAAAAGAGCAGGTAACCGTGGTAACCTTGGCCTGTAGGGCAGACAGACAGTGAGGGAGGCTGTGTGTGTGTGTTTTAGTAAGTGTCCAATTATCCGACTGTCTATTACGTCTGTGCTGATTTGCACGCAGACTGGAACCACATTGCTTAAGGTTTTGTGGGGAAAACACGGACCCCTCCCGTCTCAGCATCTTTTCTTATGTCCGCCACACAAACGCTCCTGAGGGCATCTTGAGTCCACAGTCTGAGCTGAACTCCTTCACCCTTGTGCACAGGCAAAAACATAGACTTTCACAAGTTGTTTCATACAGCTATCAAGGCAAAAATAGCCTTAAAAATAAAAAGAGCAACCTTTCTTGAATCCTACATCACCTCCTTTTGACATGAGCAAGGTCAAAAGTAGGTTTGATTCACGATTGCTTCTGATAACTTGCATAGCATTTCACTTTGACTAAAAGTGTTTTCTGAGACGCATTAAGAGGTGTATTTCTCTCCAATGTGAAAAGGTGCTCAGTCTCTTGAACCTGGAGTTGGTGTGGACATATTAGTTGGATATACGCTCACTGAAAATTGCTCCAACACCCATGCATGGGGCAGCCTGACAGGGTGGAGTGCTCCTTTCACCAGACCTTGACCAATATGAATGTCCAATATGTCCAATGCTTCATGAAGACAAGTTTACTCAGCGCCGCAGATATGTTCTGGATGTGTTCAGGGTGGAGCCGGCCTCTTTTTCTTTTCTTTTTTTCCCTGCCAGGTGTACCGCTCTGCCCAGCCCGACCTAGACAAACTCAGTCATGCCCTGCCTTGCCTCGTAAGGTCTGCCCACAAGCCGCAGCCAGACTGTAACACAACCAAACCTCGTATCAGACCAAACCACAGCGCCGCACACCACATCCACCATCCGCCTCCGCCTCCGCCTCCGCCGCGCTCGCAACTGGCAACTCTCCTGCTCCTTCTTTTGTTGTCCATCAGCTACCTCTCCCTTTGTCCTTTCATCCACACACACACACACACACACACACGCACACACACACACACTTCTTCTCTTTCTCTTTCTTTTTCGCTCTGCCTGATTCTTTCCCCTTTTCTGGTACTGGCAGGCGTATGTTACCGCAGCCCCGGAGCTCAAAGTAAATAAATGGTCGTTTTTCGGCCTCTTTCTCTTGGAAGAAGAATAACAGTGAGAGGAGCGTGTGCGAAAAGTTTTGTGTTTTGTGTTAAGTGTGCATGCATGTTTCCGTGTGTATACATCTGTCCATATATGTGCATGTGCATATATATATGTGTGTGTGTGTGTGTGTGTGTGTGTGTGTGTGTGTGTGTGTGAGGCAGCTAACCACAGGCTTATTGGAGCTATTAGAGTGCTGGCTGAGCAGTACAGTGTAGCAGCACCAGATGGGCAACTAACTACACTTTATGTAGACACATACTACACATACATAACACACACACACATATACACACACAAACGGGCACATGGTGTACATACGCTGCACACATTAAGACTGACAGATTGACACGAGGAATATTACTACATACAACACATATGTGTGCGTAAACATACTTTGAAATGTATGCAAACAAATTGATTACACACGTACACTCAACACACACACACGCGCACACACACACAGCTAGCAGATGCAGCTGTCACACACTCCCGAGCTCCATGACGTCCCCCCTCTTTTCGCTGATGACTGATGGAGGGGAGTCAGAGGGAGAAAGA
>JAJHIY020001842.1:0-10000 GCA_022114975.2 Lampris megalopsis | reverse complement strand
ATGCCTGCCTGTAAGAAGGGATCCTTGCTACACCTAAACTCAAGACACGGTTATGTTTTGGCGGGCTTGTCGGCGTGTTTTAAGAGGGAAAGTGTACTTTTACTCTAGAGTTGAGTGACTCCATAAAACAGCATTACAGTTTAAAAGCCATCCTCCTTTGACCTCACCATCAAGTGAAACCCTCTCAATTAATCCTTGTAAACAAATTAATGGTTTTTTTTTAAAAGCAAGAAAAAGCTCCTGGCAGTTGTTGTGGGCACACTCATGCACCAGCTCTACCCAATGGGGATTAGTTTTACCTTCATTCATTCCACCATCTCTGGGAAAAAGGAAAACATCATTAGGCTCAACGATCCTCAATGAGCCCAGCTGTGTTGGAAGTGAGTGAGGAAGAAAGTCAGAAAAGGGCAAGAAAGAAAGAGGGAAAGGAAAAATAACCATGGTATTGGGCAACTGTGATGGCTTGTATCAGGGCACATTGTGTGGCACACACTGCAATGATGTCATTATCACATCTATCTATTCATCCATCCATCCAACCATCCATCCATCATCCATCCATCCAATCATCCATCCTATACCAACTCTTCCATTTCCCCTTGACTCCTCCCTCTCCCTGCTCTCATCCATCCCCCCTGCTCCCTTGTTCTCTGTCCTCTTCCTCTTTCATCTCAGGCCAGACATGCCCAACTGTAGCCAATTAGCATTTTTCTCCCTCTCCTTTTCTCTGTTTCTCTCCCAGCTCCTCTCCCTATGTTCGCCCCCTCTTCTCTCCTCTCTCTGTTTGTTGTGTAAATTAGATTTGGGGGCTCGAGACAGATTTTGGACTGTTAAAGCTCACTCTCTCTGCACCCCCCAACTCTTACTCTTTCTCTCTCCTAACAAGGATAAACCTGCTGGCAATTAAACATTTATGGTACTGGCATGCCACCCATTCATCCCATCTCATTCCTTCCCCCCCCCTCTCCCTCTACCCATTCAACTCTAACCTGCTTTTCTCTCCCTCTGTCACTCTTTCACTCTTTCTTCCAACATTCTCACTCTGACACTCACGTCGTCTGCCTCTTCTCACCTTTCAACACCTGCAACACAGACCTCTGCGTCCCTCTGTTTGTCCCTCCTCATCCCTCAATGATCTTAATCTCTCTCTCTCTCTCTCTCTCTCTCTCTCTCTCTCTCCTTCCTTCCCTGTCTCTCTCTCTCACTCTCCTTCCCTGTCTCTCTGCCTGTTGCCTGTCTCTCTCTCTTTCTCTCTGGGTGGAATAGGGGAATGATTAGTGAGAACACATTCAGATTTTCCTTCCATATGTCATGCCAGTGAAACGCCCGTGTGCCCGCAGCATTTGCGACAGCTGTGCCAGGGAAGAAGTGGAGTGTGTGTGTTTGTGTGTATGTGTGTGTGTGTGTGTGTGTGTGTGAGAGAGAGAGAGAGAGAGAGAGTGACTAGGCACATGTGTGTTAAGGATGAGAGTGTGCAGGAGTAGAGTTAAAAGGCAGTGGAGCGTGATACAATGTACAACACTTGCATAAGATATAAATAATGAATTATAGCTTTGGTCTGTATCAGTTGTGCGTGCTGAATGCGTGTGTGCATATTTAGGTTTCTGCGTTGTGACGATGTTGTTGGCGCTGATCATGGATGTTCATTGTACTGATCTCTGTTTATTGACGTGTGTTTGCCTGCATGTGTGCGCATGTGTTTTTGGTCGTGGGAACTCTAATTCTGCTCTCGGCGCCCAGATGTGCTGCACAGTGCAATGAAACCTGAACCCCCCCCATCCCCACCCCACCGCCGCCACCACCAACTATAGCACCCACCACTCCCCCTTCTCCTCCAAACCCGCCCAGAACCCTGCGTTAAGGCACATGTGGAAACAATTCAGTCAATGCCCTGAGCAGGGTAGCCCTTACACACAAACACACGCGTTAACACACATGTACACATCATGCACAAGACGCACACAAACTCTTTTCACCCTCACCTCCCCCGCAAACTCTGCACACACATACACCCCCCCCCCAGCGTGCACACTCACATGTTACCCTCATCTGTCCCCTGTTGAGGTGCTCATTGCATGGCATTTGACAGTGTGTTAACTCTGCTGTGATCCTAAACTGCTATCAGGTTGTCCGCACTCAATCAATAAGTCATGTGTATCCCCAAGGATAGTTCGGTGTTGCTGGGCCCGGAGAAAGGTGAACAGGGGGCCAGACCCCTGGAATTGTGGGGCTCGAACAGCTGAAAATATGGAGGCATTTTTGCCTCCTTAACAAGAGACCCTAATGTCACCATAGCCTCCGTGTCACTTGACATGGAATTTGGGTCTGATGTCATGATGCGGTCAGATGTCTCCCGGTAACCTGAGTAAAAACACACTTAGGGGTGAGCGCTCGCCTGTACCCCATATGGGATATCATGACATCACACATGTTGTTTTCTCAGATTGTCATTTAATCTAAACAAAATGCTGATTGTGATTTTAAAATATTGGCGACATCTTGAGAATATTGGAATTGCCAAACATGAAATACCGGAAAAAATGCAGAGTTAAATATCTCAGAAATATCAGTTAAAATCATCTACCATTGATATTCTTTCTAGTTGTGCTAAATCATTCATATTTTGCTTGGTTCTCACAGCAAAGTACACCCTTAATCCCACCGACAAGCCAAGACAAACAATTTCATTATGCAGTTTATTATTTTGTTTAAGTGCAACACTGATCACCAATCATTTATAATTAGCAGTCAAAAGATCATCGGTGTTCGTCTGACAAAGTTACTTTGGCGGGTGTTGCCAAAAATACCGCTGTGATGTCATAACAGCCTGTGATGTCAGTGTCACGTCTTGGCCCTGAGTTGTCTAACAATGGCCACTGAGTTCCAAGAATTTCATCTGTAACACAGCAATTCTCTGGGAAAACACTGCCCTCCATCCCCTCTCAGCAACCAAATCACACAGGGGGGTTTGTAATGTAAGAGTTTGTAGATCTGAACTTTCTGTTTGTCTGTTGAGTAACAGGATGTGTGTGTATGATCATGCATACCACAATATCTGTTTGTCAGAGTGTGAGAAAGTGTGTGTGTGTGCGTGCGTGTGCGTGTGTGTGTGTGTGTGTGTGTGTGTGTGTGTGTGTGTGAGAGAGAGAGAGAGAGAGAGAGAGAGAGAGAGAGAGAGAGAGAGAGAGAGAGAGAGAGAGAGAGAGAGAGAGAGAGAGAGAGAGAGAGAGAGAGAGATTGTCGGGTGTGGGGAGAGTGCAGGCAGGGTTGTTTTTGATATAGCCAAAGTGCAGAAACAAGCCCATTTCTGTAATTTAATATTTCACTGCCTTCACATCTGGAGCTGCATGTAAAAATGGAAAATAGAGGGGTGGGATACGAGAGTGACACAGAGAAATGGAGGACGGGAGAGAGAGAAAGAGAGAGAGGGAGGGGAAAAATACACCCTCTTCTCCAGAACACACATTCGTGGCCTTCGCTCACTCACTACAGTCACACAACTGTGACTACACGCTCGTCTGCACACTCACACGAATGCACACACACCATTTTACGGTAAAACGGGACGCACATTTGCTGTATACTTCGTTCTCTTTCTTTCTCTCAATCAATCACCCTCTTTTCTTTTTCTCTCGGTCAAACAGACACATAGATGACCTGACACGTGCAGACACACACCCGCACACACACACACACACACACACACACACACACACACACACACACACACACACACACACACACACACACACACACACACACACACACACACACACACACGCACACACACATAGCACTGTGGGGTGACTGGTGCTGTAAGTTGGCGTGAGTGTATAGGTGATCTGGGTGTGATTAGCGTTTGGCTCTCCGGCAGCTCTGATGATGACATTCAGTGCTTTGAGCTCCTCTAGCCTGGGCTGGCTCCAAACACAACCAGCCAGTACACTGCTCTACCTCGCAACCAAACATACATGTGGCCTAGAAAGAACTACAGAGGACATACGACTTTGGAAACGTATAACACACTGCGCATATTGTACGTTACGTTCAATCATCCGCACACACGCTTTGTGTGTGGGAGTTAAAGGTGCAGAGTCAACACAAAACCTGTTGCAGAAAATACACGGCTCACTTTTCCCCTGTGCTGTGATACACGGTCCAAGTAAGTATGGCTGAGGTCAAATATACACACTGCAAAGTCTATATACGCTATAACCTATCTCATACTTACTGGCGTCACATGCACGCAAACATGCAGTTTGGTGTGGTCTGTCTTACACTTTTGCACACTGCCCACATGTTATCTCACAGCCCACCGCCTCTCATATAACCAGCGCAGGGGTCCCCAGACAATATTAAAGAGTTCTGCCTTCCACATGTCTCATAGGCACACGGCACACTTTATAAACACGTCAAACACATGACTAGCATACATATACAATCGATACTGCGAACCGGCGATATGAAACGTGTGGTATGTGCACCGCGTACGCTACACACAACCCCGGTGTAAACGCAACCTGCTCCTCAGTCGCACCTACCGCTACCTTTTCCAATGCCTCTGTCTACCTCCCGTCCCATCCAAGGGTCTGTTTGCCTCATTTAGGTGCCAACCTAAGAGAGCAGCTGTGTGCTGGATCGTTGCTATCAAGACAGAGTCAACATATGCACGCACACACACACACACACACACACACAGACACAGACAGACACACACACAGACAGACACACACACACACACACACACACACACACACACACACACACACACACACACACACACACACAGACCATTCTCTCAGTTGTGAGGCTTCGTGCCCAGATTGTGTTAATCCTCTCTGTCCTCTGCACATTTCTCTACTCCCATCAACGTCAACGCTGCTTTGATGAAAACACACGCACACACACACGCACACACACACACACATGCTCGTATGTAGACTGACACACATTAATGCATGCACACACGCACACACGTATACACACACACACGCACACACACACTACTCTCCATCATTATCATTGTTTCAGCTGGAGAAGAGTCAGCGCTTTTGTTTGTAATTACAGGGGCTTGAAATGAAAGGGAAGAATTTTCAAGAAGGAAGAAAGGAGGATGGGTGGAAAAGAAAGGAAAAATGCTCAGAAAAAAACACACCAGTGTGTCTGTGACATATTAGTCACATTTTACCGTAATTGTTGTTCGACCCCATCCCACACTTGTAAAAGAAAAAAAAACAGACTTGGGGAATGTGCTTTGCGGTGGACGTCTTCCAAGGTTTTGTCTAGTGCGTTCTGTACAAAGGGCAAAAGGGGTTTTTGTGGTTGGCTGGTATGGCTTTTAAAAACACTTTGACTATGTGTAGGGGCTTATCTTATGTCCTAAGCCTGGGGCTGGAGTTAGGCTTGACCCCATCAAATTCATGTGTACTGCGGCATTTGTAGCAGTAGTAAGGAATCGTTGGCCACCGGGTTGTCTTAGAAGCAAGCAGAACCCCTCAGTGCAGAGTAAAGGACATATGAAAACAGAGATGGAGGACATATGAAAACAGAGATAAAGGACATACGAAAACAGAGATAAAGGACATATGAAAACTTTTCGCCCCCCCTCACCTGGACGTGTGCTGATAAGCCCACCTG
Source organism: Lampris megalopsis (assembly GCA_022114975.2). Lineage (NCBI taxonomy): Eukaryota > Metazoa > Chordata > Actinopteri > Lampriformes > Lampridae > Lampris > Lampris megalopsis. The sequence continues at coordinate 4,363 of JAJHIY020001842.1, read as the reverse complement.
GACATCTTTAAGGCCGATGGGCCGGTAAATATATTGACAGATGGATTGATTGATTGATTGATTGATTGATTTGTCATCAGAGCTATCGATCAAACGTCAGACACACGAGGCCCGCCAGTGGGAGGCGCATGCCTGTCTGACCCAGCCACAGTGATGTGCAGTAACAGAACTGCTGAATGATGACAGGCAGCGACACACGTCAACATCCCCGTGGCCCGCTGCCCTCCTCCCTCAGGCCCCATAAAAAACACAAGCCTCGTTAAGGCTCCCCCGCCCTGTTGCCCCCGCTGTGACAAGTACGCCAAGGTCGCAGTTCAGGGATGAGGGTCGTCATGACGAATCAAAGCGGGGGCGGGGGGGGGGATTAATTCAGAACACTCGCTGCTCCTTCCCTTTTGATTTTGTCTGGATGCCCTGGATGTTTTATTGTGTCAGTTTCTCTGCATCTGGTGGACTCATCCATCTTTTTCTCTCTTAAATCTTTTGCTCCCCATGCTTCTCTGAGAATTTATGTGTAAACACCCCCCCCCAACCAACACACACACACAGACACACACACACACACATTCATACAGTGTTACTCACACATTTATACAACACTATGTAATGCACACTGCTCTCCCCTTGTATTTTTTTGCACTGGCAAAGCGACTCACACATTTGCGAATTCACTACTGCTCACTACTGAGACGAATGAACAAAACACTTGTTCTGCTGAACAAAACACCCTATGTGCATGCACATGCACATGCACATGTAGACATGCACACTACACAGACACACAAACACAATCAAACTCATAGTAGTTGGGGAGGTGTGTGTGACCCATGTACGTCCTCTCCTGACTCCCAGTGTTGCCCAACAGGGAGTGTTTGTGTGGTATCCAAGGGCAACCACTGGAGAGGGTGGGGGGAGGCTGATGTAGAGAGGCAAGACTGCAGCCACACTTTGACTACAGTTTGTTTGCGTGTCTGATTGGTTTGTGTGCGTGTGTGTGTGTGTGTGTGTGTGTGTGTGTGTGTGCGTGTGTGTGTGTGTGTGTGTGTGTGTGTGTGTGTGTGTGTGTGTGTGTGTGTGTGTGTGTGTGTGTGCAGAGCGTGCAGGTGGGCTTGTGCATATTTGACAGTGGGTTCATATTTGTGTGTGTTTTCATACGTACGTGTGTGACTGTGTGTGTGTGTGTGTGTGCGTGTGTGTGTGCGTGTGCACAAGCAGCATGTGTGAAGTGTTGTTGTCTGCAGGCTAAATGTTACTGACAAGCACACACTGACTACTGGAGTCAAAAAGTTAAATGTACTCTATGCTCCTTTCTCTCCCCAGAGGCTCTCTGTCTCTCCCTCTCTCGCTTTCTATTGCTCCCTCTACCCCTACTCCTCCCACTTTTATTTTCTATATTTTTCTCGCTGTCACACTCCTGCTTTTTCTCTCTCCCTGTCGATTTCTTTCTTTTGCTCTTTCATTCTTTCCTTCTCTCTCTCTCTCTCTCTCTCTCTCTCTCTCTCTCTCTCTCTCTCTCTCTCTCTCTCTCTCTCTCTCTCCCCTCCTCCATCTCTCTCTTGCTCTTTCCCTTTCCTCCATCTCTGATGATTTTAGCAGAGGTGTGACTCATTGGGCTCCAAGCCACAATGTCAGGTACTGAGGGGAGGGAGGGCGTGAGGTGGAGAGCAACAGAGTGAGAAGAAGGAAAGGAAAGAGAGAGAGAGAGAGAGAGAGAGAGAGAGAGAGAGAGAGAGAGAGAGAGAGAGAGAGAGAGAGAGAGAGAGAGAGAGAGAGAGGGAGGAGGGCGAGAGAGAGGGAAATGGGGGAGGAGAGTTTTTTTAAAAGTGGTGAGGTAGTGCAAGTAGTGGTGGTGGGGGGGTTCACAGATATGCAAAATGGAGTGGAATGCGCAAGAAGGAGAGAGTGAGGGAGCAAAGGAGAGAGAGAGACGGGCGAGAAAGGGGAGGAGTGTACAGTCAGAGTGAGGAAAACATGAAAAGGGAGGGAAATGAATAATTTCTGCAAACGGTTTCCGTCACGATTGAGTTTTTTTCCCCCTCTTCCTCGCATGTTTTTTTCTGCTGCTGCTCATGTTTTGGGCCCTACCAGCAGACTCCGTGACCAATGTGTTTATGTGCAAACCTGTTCGTGGGCATGGCTCCATTTATGGTTTTTATTCATTAAAGGGAGCTAATTATGAGGGGGTCATTAACATACTCCCTTCTCCCCGGTACAAAGGCCTGGAGGGAAAAGAAGGGTGAGACAGAAGCGGGCTGGGTGAGGGTAAGAAATGGAGGCAGGGATGGACTGAGAAAGGGGGATTATGAGGGTGAGATTGAAAGGACGGGGTGAGGAGAGAGTTACATAGCAGCGGCCATGTGACTGAGTTGTCAATCAACTGTCTTAGCGGCCCTCAGGCAGGGGTTCTCCACACTCATCTCAGCCTTGGCACACACACACACACACACACACACACACACACACACACACACACACACACGCACTGATAGAAACACAGACATCAAAGAAACACATATACACACAGAAAGAGGGAGGGAGAGTGAGAGAGAGAGTGAGAGAGAGAGAGAGAGAGAGAGAGAGAGAGAGAGAGAGAGAGAGAGAGAGAGAGAGTGAGTGAACGAGTGAACGAATCTTGGCTGATATCAGGGACATTCTGATATTTTTCCTGTGATGAGACATTGCACTGAATGATTTGTTGTACTGTGGCCTAAAGTTCAGGCCACACTGAGGACGCATACATGCTCGCACACACGCATGCACACACACACACACACACGTGCACACACGCATACACCCATTTTGAGCTTTGACTTCTGTCCTCAGCAGACACTGAGTTTGTGCCAGACCCATGTCTCTGTCTCCTCTCTGTCTCCCCTTTCTCTTGCTTTCAAACCTCTTTCCTTCCCTCATTTTCCCCTCTGCCATCTCAGACCCACTTGTAAACAATAGCTGGTTGATCATGATGAATAGAGAGGAGATGATGATGAATACAATTATCGCGTAAATGATCAGACTAAGGATGATGACGTTTGATAAGGATTTCTTTTTTCTTTTTGTTGCCAGGATGTTTTGCTCTCCCAGTTCCAAAATATTGCCTCGGGTTCTTCAGGTGTAGCTGAACTCTGCGGAGGTCCTTTCAACACTGCCCCCTTCAGATCACTTCCCGTCATTAAACATCGCACTTCACAGACGTCACATTGGAGCCCAGTACGCTTACCAACTCTATTTTCGACATTTCTCTATTTTCGCGAGTGAGTGGGCGAACAAAGAGCCAGACACGCATGACCTAGGATCCGGGTCAGCCCAGTCCCAGTGTGTACTCACGCTACACCTTTGACCTGACCTGGCACTGCTCCGGTGTGTTGCTGTCATTGTATTTCTACCTGTGTGTGTTCACATTATGATTAATGAAAGATTAGCCCCGTGGCATCCATTGTATTCATACGGTGGTGACGGAGACGTGGGTTGGATCAAAGTCGTCCTGTTAGATCGCTATCGCCTCTCCCACCTGCTCCTTCAAGAGTTCCCTCTCCTCTCGGCGTGTGTGCGTGCGTAAATGCGCGTATACGCGTCTGTTATGTCTACGTACTGTTTGTGTTTCTGCACGTGTGCGTGTGTGGGTTTGCGTCTGTTACCAGGTGTACGTGGGCATGCGCGCATGCGCGCGCGCGCGCGAGTTCATAGTCTGTTTCAACACGTTCGCAATTTGCGGGAATCTTATAATCTGGAGCTGGAATATGCGCTCATGTCTGTCTGTGTCTCCACCCCTCTTACTTCTCTCGCTCTCTCTCTCTCTCTTTCTCTCTCGCTCTCTCCCTCTTTTCTTCTTCCCTCACTTTTCTCTCACTCCCTCATTCTTTGACAGCTCTAATAAGTTCAGTAGATCAGGTTACACCCCTTGATATGTTCCAACTTCTTTCCGTTTTTCTGTACGTTTTCTCTGCGCTCCCCCCACCCCACCCCACCTCTCACCCCCCCTTCCTTCACTTTCTTCCAGTCCGTTCTTTCTTTCCGTTCTTTATGCCCTGTCTTATAAATGCTGTGTCTCACCAACAGACGCTTTCTCACGAACATGAGGGTACGCACACGGAACGGCAGACACTCACCGACAGGCGGTCGGACGCGCACGCACAAACACAAGCGCACCGTCTCAGCAAGCCTCTCGGGTTGCTGACATTTTCCATTTTTGCTCATATAAAGTAGTAATAATAATAATATTAGCGGGTGTGACAGAGCAAGGGTCCATATGCTGCCACTGCCAGCCTCCTATAAAATATCCCCCATTTTTGGGGGAATCCGAGACGCAGCACAGAACTTCAGTTTACACAGCTGAGGAGCATGTGGACAACATCGTCGTGTCGTG
>JAJHIY020001833.1:50000-63170 GCA_022114975.2 Lampris megalopsis | reverse complement strand
TCGCTCATAACGGAGAGAAGAAAAGAGTTTGGATAATAAAAATGAAACACACACACACATACACACATACACACACACACACACACACACACACACAACAACAAAGCGATAGGCGGACAGGTGGGGGAACTGGAGTTAATCCGGAGCCGAGCGAGGAGGGCGTTTGCTGCCTCTTATCTGCCGAGGAAGTGTGAGAGAGGTATCGTTTTGGTGTTATTTACCCAGGGTCCTTTGTTCCGGTCCTCTCTGTTTACCCCCGGCCAGCTGGGTATATGTGACTTCCCCGCTCAGCAAAGCCTGGACTCGGTCAGGCCCACACAGCAGCTGGGTGGTAAACCTGCGGCCATGGAGTGGCTCTGCTGGATGCTGGTGCAGAGCAGAGATAGACAGGACGGGCAGGCAGGCAGGTGTGTGTGTAGTAGTGTGTAGTAGTGTGTGGCTACCTTGCAGGGTATTGATCGCTGTGTGTATGAATGGTAAATGGTAATGTAAGGGGCAGTATACTGGAAATAGCATACTGAACATGAGACGCTGCCTCTCGACTTAAAATATACATCACTTGCAGGAGTTGGCAGGACAGTGCATTTAGATCTCCCTCTGGGTACTTGTGTGTGTGAGAGAGGGAGAGAGGGAGAGAGAGAGAGGGAGGGTGCATCTTGATGGCTGCACTCATGTGCATTGATGTTGGTTTCTGATCCAGAAGTGAAGAGAAGCGTTTTGGTGGTGGTGGGTGGTTGGCTGCAGTTTGGGGGGCAGCTTGGGCAGTTTGGGGGGCAGCTTTGGTCCAGGCTTTGGGACCTAATCTAGCCATTATTTCCTCCACATTTGTAACTTATCCATCCATTATCCAAGGCACTTATCTCAATTGGGGTCACGGGGATGCTGGAGCCTATCCCAGCAGTCATTGGGCGGCGGTGGGGAGACACCCTGGACAGGCCGCCAGTCCATCCTTGGGTCCACGCACACACATCTGAGACAATTTAGTACGGCTGAGTCACCTGACCTACATGTCTTTGGACTGTGGGAGGAAACCGGAGCCCCTGGAGGAAACCCACGAAGACACAGGGAGAACATGCGAACTCCACATAGGGGACACCCTGGGATCACCCCCCCTCCCCCAATTTTGGACAACCCCAGGGTTCGAACCCGGGACCTTCTTGCTGTGAGGTGAGTGCGCTAACCACTGCGCCACCGTGCCGCTCTTTACTATTTATCATCCATCTCAAATCTTGTTTTTTCATCCCGGAACAAAACAATGTCTGGGGGTCACCTTTTGTTTTTAATCTTAATCAAACATACACTAAGCTACTATACACACACGCACACACGAGGAAACACTGGATGCGCTCCAGAGGACGTTATTACAGTAAATGGATGGAATTTGAGCTACTTTATGCTACGTGTTTATCCACACGGCATACTCGGAAATGACCGGCAGAATGATTGGATTCAGGAATTGGCAAATAGATGGAAAGAGAGAATGAGTCAGATGAGAGAGAGAGAGAGAGAGAGAGAGAGAGAGAGCGAGAGGGAGGGAGAGGAGGTGAAAAAGAGGGCAGTACTTTGTCCTTACCCCTTTTAGTGAGATTAGTTCTTGCCTTAATGTCTCTCTTGGCTCTCCCTGTCCGCCCTGAGTCAGCCTCCCCCCCCCCCCCCGCGCCGTCCCTCCTCCCCTGCCCGCCCGCACCACCCCTCCTCCTCCACCCCGAGATGCTCTTGTGAATGTAAATGACGGCCGGTGACATAACAGAGGTGCCCCGTTGTCTCGCCAGCGGAGAACGTTTCACCTTGATGAAGGTACACAGGAAGGACAGTTACGAGGACGTCTTCTCGGAGACATCTCCTCACACTGCGTCCCTTTCTGTCGTTTCATCTGTCTTTCCTCAGTTTGAACCAATGTGACCCCCTTCGCACACTCGGAAAGGATGGGCCGCGAGGGGTGAAAAATAACGTGCAAGGCGGTTGTTTATCCCCCTCCAAATTAGAGTTGAAAATGTTGATAGAGGATTTTTTTTTTCCCTCTTGACTCCGCGATGTCCACGGTATGGGTAGAAATTCCGTCTCCTTGATGATGTATTAATAAAATTTAATTTCGTTCAGTTATTGAATTAAACATTTCAAAATAAAAAAGGCCACTGTGGGGGGACGATTATGGTAATTATAATTATATCTTTCCGGAAACAATTTCATGCTTTGTTGAGAGTAAACGCTGGGCGGTTAGCTCTCCTGGAGGCTAATGTGATTCTGTCCAATCACAGATAATCGTTTACTTGACTAGCAAACAGAAGTCAGAGGGCTCGGCATTGAAGACTCGGTTTATCAGTGTGTGAGGTGTGCGTTGCAGACGTGCGTCAATGTGGAGGACGTTCGATGCCGTTTGTGAGCCCCCACGTGGAAATGTGAGCCGATGGAAATCCAGTCTGAAAGGTTGCAAATGTGCCCCGACAGTACTGTTGTTTCTGATCAGGAATCAGGAATACTTGATTTGTCAAACTTTATTTGGGGCACCCAGCCCATAGCAGTGCAACACAAAGACAAAAACACATACCGAAAAAACTACAGGAACGTCAAGAACACACATATCCAAACTAACACATATATCCATCCATCCATCCATCCATCCATCCATCAATCCATTATCTGAACCGCATATCCTGCTCTCAGGGTGGCGGGGATGCTGGAGCCTATCCCAGCAGTAATTTGGCGGCAGGCGGGGAGACACCCTGGACAGGCCGCCAGGCTATCACACAGGGCCGACACACACACACACACACACACACACACACACACACACACACACACACACACACACACACACACACTCACATTCATACCAAGGAGCAATTTAGTATGGCCAATTCACCTGACCTACATGTCTTTGGACTGTGGGAGGAAACCAGAGCATCCGGAGGAAACCCACGCAGACACGGGGAGAACATGCAAACTCCACACAGAGGATATCCAAACTAAAAAAAAAGAAAATCATTGTCCAAGGGAACGAACGCCAGGCAGGATGACGAACTGCCGGTCTGCATGGGCTAGCAGTTAGCTTAGCCTGCCCCACTTCCGCGTCCTGTCAGCTCGCCCTCGGTGCTTCCTCCTCGGGCGCAGCTCCAGGCAGGGGCCGTGTTCCTTGGGCCCACCAGATGCAGCAGACCAGGCTCCCCCAGCCAATCCAGCCAGACACCCTCGACACACCTACCGCACTCCACACAACGACAACAAAAACACTACAGCCAACACCAGGCGAGGCCACCGCCAGACCACCCTCGGTGTTATCGGAACTGCTGGTCTGCATGGGCTAGCAGTTAGCTTAGCCTGCTCCACTTCCGCGTCCTGTCAGACCGCCCTCGGTGTTACCTCTTTGTTCGCAGCTCCAGGCAGGGCCGTGGTCCCTGGGCCCACAGGACGCAGCAGACCAAGCTCTCCCAGCCGATCCAGTGCCAGCTCTCCCAGCCATCAAACGAAGACAAAACTTAAACGCAGACGTGGACAAAGACACTGCATGGACGGTACTGGGCGAGGCCGCCGCAAATGTGAAATCGTGCTGCCATCTTCACCTGTACTTGGTGAGGCCGCTCCAAATGTGAATTCGCACTGCCGTCTTCCCACACAGGAAGCAGGAACTCACTAGGAACTCACTAACGTTCTCACCAATCTACCCTTTGTTTAAAATGAGTTTTTTTTAAACAACAGCGGCGTGAGAAAATCCATCAGTACACAATTTATGAACAGAATTATCCTCAACTCTTTGGCATCTTGTGCTCCTCTCTGCAAACAAGTCCCTTCACTGAGGAGCACAGTTTAAACACGTTCTCACAATGTAAACAGATGTAAAATCCCTCTCAAATATAATTAGTTGGACTGTAATTGCACCCTTTCCCCACTGCTACTTGCAAGGATTTGACAAAAAAAAACCCCCAAAACTACATATATATATACATACATATAATATATGACTGCTGGGATAGGCTCCAGCATCCCCGCGACCCTGAGAACACGAGCGGTTCAGATAATGGATGGATGGCTATACCTTCGTATGTTAAGGGTGTAATCTGTAATTTTTTTCAAATCACAAATAACAGAAAATATCATTGCCTGCTGGCATTTTTGTAGCAACAGCCATTCACGGAATTGGCATATTATTTTTTTTTAATTGAAATGTTTAAATTCTACATATAACAAACTACTATTACTTTCGGTTGCTCCCGTTAGGGGCCGCCACAGCGGATCATCCGTTTCCATCTCTTGCCGTCCTCTGCAGCTTCCTCTGTCACACCAGCCACCCTAATAGGGTTTCGGCTGCGCATGTTTGTTTAAAGCACGGGGCGCTACGCCGCATGCGGTTCTACGGTACTCCGCTAACTGGAGATTTTTTGTGCCTTTCCGTCGTCACAATGCTCACCTGCAAAGCCACGATGCCCCCCCCCCCCGGTCCATAACATCAGTCTATCAATGAATGCACCTAGGACCGCTGCTACCCACAGGAGTAGCAGGATTTATTCTCGAGGTTTACTGCTCTAGATCCGCCGTGTTCTGCTCTGTTGTCCCCTGACACCGCTAACGGGATTAGCGCGAGGAGGGTGCGGCTCTTCACCATGCACGGACGGTCACTCATCACGGGCAAGCTATATTTTATGCTTCACATGATGCTGGGGTGTATGGAGACCAGTCTAGGACGCCACGAAAGGCTATCTAGGAAAGGTGCTACTCCTATACTTGACCCCTTAATCCCAAAACCGCCAGATGATGCCAAATCCACCGAAGCTGAGGGGGATAACTATTTTGAACCTCGTCATTCGTCCGTTCTTTCTCTTCTGTCAATCCATCCATCCGTCATCCATCCATCTTTTTTTGTCCACCCCGTGTCTCTCACCTGCGTTCTTTCATAATAAATGCCCTTCATTAGGAAAACCCATTATTGGCAGCGGCAACATTAGCGACAGCATACGCGGGCAGATTAGCTCAGCCAAACAATGCATATCGTTCTGCCCCGTTAGGGCAAGTCATTTACTCTGGTAAATAGAGAGGGAGACAGCTGGCAATTGGATAGACACACAAGGGGCCCTCTCCTCCTTTAGCTCCGCCCCTGCTCCACTCCCCTCTCCTCCATCATTCCCCCCCCATCGTCACCTCTTTCTGCTGGCAATTGGATAGACACACAAGGGGCCCTCTCCTCCTCTAGCTCCGCCCCTGCTCCACTCCCCTCTCCTCCATCATTCCCCCCCATCGGTCACCTCTTTCTGCTGGCAATTGGATAGACACACAACGGGCCCTCTCCTCCTCTAGCTCCGCCCCTGCTCCACTCCCCTCTCCTCCATCATTCCCCCCCATCGCCACCTCCTTCTGAGTTCCTCCTCTTCCCCTCTCATTTATGTGTATGTGTCCAGATTTTTCTTTTCTTCCTCTGCCCTGCCCCGCCGTTTTCATTCTCATCCTGTTCTTTTTTGTTTGTTTACTCCATCTATTTCCCCTCCGACCTCGCTGTGTACCGTACTATCTGACACCGCCTCCCAGCGAGCCCTCCATTTCTCAAGGATGGAGGGAATAGAGAATGGGGAAAGAGGGGAGGAGCGTTAATTGGAATGCCTGGGGCAAGAGAGAGAGGAAGGGAGAGAGAGAGAGAGAGAGAGAGAGAGACGAGGTGGAGTAGAGAGAGGGGGTCCAGCCAGATTCAGCCCCCCCCCCGCCGCCCCGAAACATTAAATATTAACATCTTTTCTCATCTTTGTCCCTAAAGCGACACGCTGACGAGGTTCAATCTCGGCCAGGGCGGACGGGCGCACACACACACACACACACACACACACACACAGACTCACACCAAATTGGGGGTCCCCTTTATCCGAAAGCCGGTGAGGAGGAGACGGGTAGTGCAGTAATTGGTCGGCCGTCTCTGGATTTGGGGAAATAATGAAATTCTGGTTGATATTTTCATCCGGCCTCACGTGTCGCTCACCGGCCGGGCCCGGCTGCCATTTCTCTTTGTTATCTCCGGTGCGCGGGAGCACACGGCGAGCTCTAATAGGACTCAGACATCGTGGCTATTATCCCCCCCCCCACCCCCCACCCGCCCCACCCCGCCCCGTCCCGTCCCACACACACACACTTTAAATAGAAGCCGGTGTAATGACGAGAGATTGTGTCGGCGAAAAAAGATATTAGCCTTACAAATGACTTCGATATTCTGCGTGAGGAACGAGTTCAATTTTACACGGATAACTCTAATGGGGGGGATAGCTCTCAGAGAAGCCCCCCCCCCCCGGTCATCCATCAGACGAACGCCACTTCTGCAGAAGCCCTGACGCAGCAGCGGCTCAAAACCCCGCAAATAATATTATTCATCACTTTATTTGTTATCACCCCCCCCACCCCACCACCCTACCATCTTGCTTTGTTTGAGTTTTCTGCTTGTTGTTCTCTCTGGGGTGTGGGGTGGAAGGGGGTGGACGGCTCCAGTGCCAGCCGTTATGATTCATATTCTGCCCCCCCCCCCGTTACTCGGTCCACCGTTCTTCTTCTACATCTGCTCTTGGTCTCATATTCTCCCTCCCCTGACTCTCAGGCTCATTGTTCAGAGAGAACAAACACACACCTCGACAGGCCACGCTTTCCGTATCTGTCTGCACGGTGTCAACATCTGACCCCGTTTCCACGACAACCGGACTGGTGAAGGGGAATCTCTTGGTAGACAAAAGAGTGTGTGAGGGGTTGACCTTATGTCCTACTTCACACTGTTTGTCCCCAGCCACTTAAGTCTTATAAGATGAGACACACATACACGCACACACACACACACACACAAACACATGCATGCATGGATGCATGCGCACACACATGCACACACTTGCACATGCACACACTCGCACACACGCATCACACATACACACACATACACGCACGCGTGCACATGCATGCACACACAAACACACAAACAACAGTAAAGCTATAATTTATTGAGTTTCCACTGTTTGCACACGCTGCTAGTTTACTTCTCTGTCGTCTATCTTGCATTGCAGACACTGTGGCACAAACACACACACACACACACACACACACACACACACACACACACACACACACACTCACAAACAGCAGTAAAGCTAAGATTTATTGATTTTTCCACTGTTTGCACACGCAGTGATGTTACTTCACTCCCCTCTGTCTAGCACTGTGGCAAGTGTGCGTGCGCACGTGCATACACACACACACACACACACACACACACACACAGAAGTGAAGCTATCATTTGCTAAGTCACTGGGCTTTGCAGTGACTCAGGGCTGCACGTGTTACTGCGCCGGGAGGATGCACAGATGTTAATCTTGTTGCTGCAGCCGCTGGACTGATGGCTGTGCAGGAGATTGATGCCACCCCACACTAACGCTGAGCGCCCTCTGTGGGATTCAAGTGCACTGCGTCAGGATCGAGTTCCTGGGAACGTCTAGCTACCTCCGACTTCTTCAACTCCTCCTCACCTCACTATCTCTGTCGCGTCTCCTCCCCACCTCTCCTCGTTCACATATTTACTTGGAACTGATAACGACGTGTTGCTGCACGAATTGGCAGTGTCTTTGTCTGCGTCTAAGTTTTGTCTTCGTTTGATGGCTGGGAGAGCTGGCGCTGGATCAGCTGGGAGAGCGAGGCAGGCTAAGCTAACTGCTAGCCCATGCAGACCGGCAGTTCTGATAACACCGAGGGCGGTCTGGCGGTGGCCTCACTTGGCATTGACTGTGGTGTTTTTGGTGTCGTGGTGAGGACTGCGGGGAGGTGTGTCGAGGGTGTCTGGCTTGGAGAGGTGGCGCTGGATTGGCTGCTCATCCAGTGGGCCCGGGGACCGCGGCCCCTGTCTGGGGCTGCGCCCGAGGAGGAAACGCCGAGGGTGGTATGACGGGACGCGGAAGCGGGGTGGGCTAAGCTAAGCGCTAGCCCATGCAGACCGGCAGTTCCGATATAACTGAGGGCGGTCTGACAGGACATGGAAGCAGGGCAGGCTAAGCTAAGTGCTAGCCCATGCAGACCGGCAGTTTCAATAACACCGAGGGTGGTCTGACGGGACGCGGAAGCGGGGCAGGCTAAGCTAAGTGCTAGCCCATGCAGACCGGCAGTTCCGATAACACCGAGGGTGGTCTGACGGGACGCAGAAGCGGGGCAGGCTAAGCTAACTGCTAGCCCATGCAGACCGGCAGTTCCGATAACACCGAGGGTGGTCTGACGGGATGCGGAAGCGGGGTGGGCTAAGCTAAGTGCTAGCCCATGCAGACCGGCAGTTCCGATAACACCGAGGGTGGTCTGACGGGACGCGGAAGCGGGGCAGGCTAAGCTAACTGCTAGCCCCTGCAGACTAGTGGTTCCGACAGGCACCCTGGCTGGCGTCCATTCCCTTGGACAGTGATTTTTTTGTTTCGTTTGGATATACGTGTTAGTTTGGGTATGTCTGTTGTGTTGTTGTGGTTTTTGGGTGTGTCTTTGTGTTGTACTGATGTGGGCTGGGGAAACGGCACGACAGTGAAACGACACATAACGTGGTCCTGAGTCCTGGCTCCTGGTTTTCGTGAATCTAGATAATCTGAGAAGCACATGTTACACAACAGAATATAACTGAGCCGACAAAACTCGACAGAGGACATTCTGGGAGGGAGAGTTTTAGTGGCCCTCTCTGATCTCCCCCTCCTCCCCCTCCCTCCACAGTGGAGGGAGGGGGAGGCGAGGGAGGGGGAGGCACACACTGGCTCAGGTTTTTTTTTAGTGCTCAGAAAGTGGGCCCAGTCCAATAAACAAACCGAGAGGCCAAATAAAGCTTGTTCCCCCCTCACTGTTCAACTCAGATGACCCCCACCCCAGCTGCAGCCTGTAATGGCTGCCTCTGTGTGTGTGTGTGTGTGTGTGTGTGTGTGTGTGTGTGTGAGAGAGAGAGAGAGAAAGTGAGTGAGATGTGTGTGTGTGCATGTGTGAGAGAGTGAAAGTGTGTGTGTGTGTGAGAGAGTGAAAGTGTGTGTGTGTGCTTGTGTGAGAGAGTGAAAGTGTGTGTGTGTGTGTGAGAGAGAGAGTGAGTAAGTGTATGTCTGTTTGTGTGAGAGAGAGAGTGAGTGAAAGAATGTGTGTGCATGAGAGAGAGTGAGATGTGTGTGTGTGTGTGTGTGTGTGTGTGTGTGTGAGAGAGTGTGTGTGTGTGTATGTGTTTGTGTTGCTGCAGGGGCCACAGGTGTGAGTTGCTTTGCATTTTCCTACTCCTGCGGTGGTATGATGGAACAAGTCCAGACAGACACACAGACAGACAGACAGACAGACAGACAGACACACAGACAGACAGACAGACACACAGACAGACAGACACACAGACACACAGACAGACAGACACACAGACAGACAGACAGACACACAGACAGACAGACACACAGACAGACACACAGACACACAGACACACAGACAGACAGACAGACAGACAGACAGACAGACACACAGACAGACAGATAGACACACAGACACACAGACAGACAGTAATACCTCCCTACATGTAACTGCAGTGCGAGGGTTAAAATGTGGTATTTCTACATCCAGTATAGAATTTGTGTGTTCTCCATCATCTGTCTCATACACACACACACTCACACACATATGTCACTCTCTCACACACACATAAGGGAAGTGTGTGTGTGTGTGTGTGTGTGTGTGTGTGTGTGTGTGTGTGTGTGTGTGGTGGTGTGTCTGAGGGGTGCTTGACAGGGAAGCAGGACAGATGGGAACGAGACAGTCAGAATGAGGCCCACACACACACACACATCAATAGGGGTGTAAGAAAATATCGACACACTCGAGTGTCGCGATATTATCTTTCGTGATACTGTATCGATTCTCAAAACCGCTATATGAGTTTTGAATTGTTTACATGTAAAGGGTTCGTGACAAACATTCTGTGTTGTGCGTAACCCCGCGGCCGCTAGATGGCAGTGTTGTGTTCTGTCTTCAGCCATTTGACTCTTCCAGTCCAACCCAACAACGTAAACCGAGACAGGAAGTAGCATAAGCACAAAGAACCCAGGCCTATGAACTCGCGATATATTGGATCATAACTCCTGTGTCGTGATACGTATCATATCGCCAGGTTGTCGCCGATACACAACAATCCCCCCCCAGTCCACACACACACACACTTCTTCAGGGCCTCCTCGTTAGCGAGGGTTGCCAGCACCACCAGGAGGACACGCTTGCCAAACAAGCCTCCTCCACTCCTCTCTGTCCGGAGCTGATCTTGTTGCCTCCGATGTTTTCCAGACTCAGCCCTTCTATGACGTCATCGTGAGACCACCCTTCTGGTCGGCCTCTCGCGCTTCGCCGGTGTACTTCCCGAAATCGCCGCCTTCGATAATTTACTTCCACCCGGACGACAGGCGCGCCCAAAGAACGACACCTTTACTTTCGTTATATGTGCCATTCATCCTCTTTGTGTCCCTGATTCGTTGAGGATGCTCGCATTCCTTCGCTTGTCTGTCCAACTTATTCGTCTCCGCCGCCACGGCCGACCGCTCCATTATACCCGAAGAATATTTGGAAAGACTTGTGAGCAGTCCAGTTCACATTGCTCTAATTGGTTCCTGGGAGTCAGGCAGCCAGTGTGTCTTCAGATAGACATGTAACTGTTTGGGGGGTTTTTTTTTTTGGCCTCTTTGCGATGGTCGTTACAGAGCCGCTTCCAACGGCGTTCGTTAGACGGAGCCGCGAGGAGCTCGGAGAGAGTCTTCCTGTCCTGGTTTTGGAGTCAGGATTACTCTGTACTCCGGGGACGGCGGGGACACGGCGTTCCGACTCGGGGACGCTCGCGCAGGGACACGCTCACGTTGCACGGAGCACTTTGCGGGGCCTGAAGGGATGGTGGCAGGCTGTGCGTCTCTAACTCGGGACGGCAAGCCGTCTTTCCTTTGCCCGTTGAGACGGTAAATGGACTCGGGCTTCTGGAGCTGCAGCAGCAGCGAAGCGCTTTGATTAATTAAGGCCTCACATCCACACACACACACACAGCGAAGGCGAGGTCAACCATGCAAAGTAACGAGCGACTCCTCAGGCTCAATTAGGGGGTTAGGCACCTTGCTCGGGGATACTTTGGCGTTTTGCCAGGAGGAGCTGAGGTTCAAGCCGCCAACCCTCCAGTTATTGGTCGATCTGCTCTACCTCCTGAGCTGAGCTATTGCTGCCCCCAATGTTTTATTTATTTATTTATTTGGATTCTTTTCTTCCCCTCCCCCTTTTCTCTCCAATTGTACCCGGCCAGTTACCCCACTCTTCCGAGCCATCCCGGTTGCTGCTCCGCCCGCCCACATGCCTCCTCCGATACACGTGGAGTCACCAGCTGCTTCTTCTCACCTGACAGTGAGGAGTTTCACCAGGGGGACGTAGCGCGTGGGAGGATCACGCTACCCAGATAGCAAAATTTCTGTGGCCCGGACCCGTCCCACACCCGACACTTTCATCCGGCCCACATACCACGTGGAATGACGGCACTTGGGCGGTCCGCTCCTGTTTGCCAGATCTGGGTCAGAACCAAGCCATAACAATGCCGGATGTGCACATATTTGCCAAAGGTGGCCCATGTTTGTTTTGTGATATTTGGGCCATATTCACCATTTACCACACGGGCCACTTCAGGGTCACATCCGGATGACATGTTGCCCAGAGCACCACATCTTTGCCAAAAAAGGCCCACATGTGATTTGGCTTATTTGGGCCATATTTGCTATTATACATGTGGACCACTTCAGGCTCACATCCATTTTGTCAGGACCAGAAGAAGACCACCAGTGCCGCATCATTGCCTGAAGTGGCCCACATCCGGATGCTATCTGGGTATTCCCCCCAGTTTCCCCTCCCCCACCGAACAGTCACCCTGGCCGACCAGAGGAGGCGCTAGTGCAGCGAGCAGGACATATTATACCCACATCCGGCTTCCCACCGACAGACACGGCCAATTGAGTGTGTAGGGACGCCCCAACCAAGCCGGAGGTAACACAGGGATTCGAACCGCCGATCCCCGTGTTGGTAGGCAACGGAAT
This sequence comes from Lampris megalopsis, assembly GCA_022114975.2. Taxonomy (NCBI): domain Eukaryota; kingdom Metazoa; phylum Chordata; class Actinopteri; order Lampriformes; family Lampridae; genus Lampris; species Lampris megalopsis. Next base: position 51,123 of record JAJHIY020001833.1, on the reverse strand, counting down.
AGACCGCTATGCCACCTGGGTGCCCCCCATATTTGTTTTTTTTTGTCTCTCTCTCTCTCTTCTCTCTGTCTCTCCCACTCTCTCTCCCATACAAAGACAATAATAGGAAGTGCCACCCATTCGGGAAAATAAATGTGACAAAAATCTTTCCCACTTCTTCAGTGAAGCATCATTATTTTCCTTCTGTCAGCACCTTTTCTGACGTACCCTGCATCGTTTCCCAATAGCCTTATGATAGCTCGTTTTAGCTCACACCGCTAACACAGCTCCCCCACCTCCCCCACCTCCTCCTTGTTCTGTTGTGGGTGACACTATCACAACAAGTCCTCCAACCCACACGACCACATGGGTCGTTTGTCCTCTAATATGTCCCACAGGAACTTTTCCTAAATTAGCGCCCCCTACCGGCGGCAGGAGATATGCCACAGATACTTTTCGCCTCTGTGCATTGTGGGTTTTTAAAACAATGTGAGAACAACAGAATATGTAGTCAGGTGTGTTTTTGTGTTGTTTCACCGTCTAGTATAGTAACTAAGATTGCTATTGGCAGTATGTTTCCCTAGGAATAACGTTATAAGAGCTAACTTAACGCTAGCCAAAAGTTAGCAAGTCAGCTAGCGTGGACATTGTAACCACTATGTGACATTAAACTTTGATTTTATTAATATTCGTTGTCACGACAGCTTATGGAAGGAGATGCTTGTTGTTACAGGGGAAGTAACGTGTCATAATTACGGAGGACCGCCAGGACGTAGCTTAACACCTCACTATAGGCGGTAATAAGCTGCTCGTACAAACCACCTACGGGGTCGTTTTTTGGTGGAGGACAGTCTCCGCTATCATCACAGGGACCATATTACTTATATAAACTGTAGTTCCCTCTCTCCTTCTGTGTGTGTGTGGGGGGGGGCATGCAGATGTCATAGCAGGGCGTGGCGGGTCGCCCTCGCCTCTCTGAAAAATCAGACCTAGGTTGACTCTTGTTAAGGGGCACTGTCGCATCGGCTCAGTGCTCGCTGTAAGTCGAAGCTGAGCTGCCAGATGTGCGGCGCTGGCACCGCTCAGGCGACCCAGTCGGCTCCACTGTGACAGACACAGCCCGGGAATGAGGGAATGATCCGAT
>JAJHIY020001833.1:0-45000 GCA_022114975.2 Lampris megalopsis | reverse complement strand
CCCAGTGTTAAAGAATGCTCTTTGAGAGAAGGGGATAAGAAGAGTAAAAGCAAAACGAGGGGGAGAGAGAGAGAGAGTTTGATGTGCAGAATAAGACAGTAGGATAAGAGAATAGAATAAGACAGTAGTATAAGACAGTAGAATAAGACAGTAGGATAAGAGAATAGAATAAGACAGTAGCATAAGACAGTAGAATAAGACAGTAGCATAAGAGAATAGAATAAGACAGTAGTATAAGACAGTAGCATAAGACAGTCGAATAAGACAGTAGCATAAGAGAATAGAATAAGACAATAGAATAAGACAGTAGCATAAGAGAATAGAATAAGATAATAGAATAAGACAATAGAATAAGACAGTAGAATAAGACAGTAGCATAAGAGAATAGAATAAGATAATAGAATAAGACAATAGAATAAGACAGCAGAATAAGACAGTAGAATAAGACAATAGAATAAGACAGTAGAATAAGACAATAGAATAAGACAATAGAATAAGACAGTAGAATAAGACGATAGAATAAGACAGTAGCATAAGAGAATAGAATAAGATAATAGAATAAGACAATAGAATAAGACAGTAGAATAAGACAGTAGCATAAGAGAATAGAATAAGACAATAGAATAAGACAATAGAATAAGACAGCAGAATAAGACAGTAGAATAAGACAATAGAATAAGACAGTAGAATAAGAGAATAGAATAAGATAATAGAATAAAACAATAGAATAAGACAGCAGAATAAGACAGTAGAATAAGACAATAGAATAAGACAGTAGAATAAGACAATAGAATAAGACAGTAGAATAAGACGATAGAATAAGACGATAGAATAAGACAGTAGAATAAGACAGTAGAATTAGACGATAGAATAAGACAGTAGAATAAGACAATAGAATAAGACAGTAGAATAAGACGATAGAATAAGACGATAGAATAAGACAGTAGAATAAGACTAGAATAAGACAGTAGAGTAAGACAGTAGGATAAGACAGTAGAGTAAGACAGTAGAGTAAGACGATAGAATAAGACAGTAGAATAAGACAGTAGAATAAGACAATAGAATAAGAGTAGAATAAGACAATAGAGTAAGACAGTAGAGTAAGACAGTAGAGTAAGACAGTAGAGTAAGACGATAGAATAAGACAGTAGAATAAGACAATAGAATAAGAGTAGAATAAGACAATAGAGTAAGACAGTAGAGTAAGACAGTAGAGTAAGACAGTAGAATAAGACAATAGAATAAGAGTAGAATAAGACAATAGAGTAAGACAGTAGAGTAAGACAGTAGAGTAAGACAGTAGAGTAAGACGATAGAATAAGACAGTAGAATAAGACAATAGAATAAGAGTAGAGTAAGACAGTAGAAGAAGACAGTAGAGCAAGACAGTAGAAGAAGACAGTAGGTGTGGGAGGAACGAGAGAGAGCAAGAGAGGACAGGAGAGAGAGAGAGAGAGATGAACAACACGAGGAGAGGGAAAGATGCTCTCAGCTGGTTCCCCTTATAATGAAGGGACGCCCGCTCCTACTTTATGCATGAGTGTGTGTGTGAGTGTGAGTGTGTGTGTGTGTGTGTGTGTGTGTGTGTGTGTGTGTGTGTGTGTGTGTGTGTGTGTGTGAGTGACAAGAGACGACGAGTGAGAACAAAAAACAGGACGACTTCGGTGGAGAGGAGAAAAAAGGGGGGCAAGAAAGAAAGAGGCCGACCCGGAGAGGGTATTAAGGAACAGTCCACATGAAGTTTTCAGCAGTCGTGAGACCGAGACTCTGTGGTCCCCCTTTGTGTCACCCTGCGACGGGGTCTGACCACATCTGGACCGCCATGCACGCACAATGCACAGCGTGTCAGCACGGGTCGGCCATGCCGGTCATAAATATTACATGCATTATAGATACGGGGGGGGTGTGTGTGGGGGGGCTCATTCTGACCATCCCGTTCCCCCATCTGTCCCTCTCCCCTGTCACCCCCCCCCCAGACACCCCACCACCACCCACACACACACACTTTCCCTTTTGTTTGGCTAAATAGGATTATCTGCCCCGCGTCAGCTAATGAGACCCCCGCGTAGCTAGCCCCCACAAACTGCCCCTCTGCCCCTCGCCCCCGCTGCCTTTCTCTCCGTCGCTCTCACTTCCCCCCCCCCCCTCGCCATATATCTGAGGCGCACACACTTAGCCAGACAAATGTGGTAGCAACCTGCTCCAACATATGTACGACCACACGCACACACACACACACACACACACAAAAGCACGCTTTTTGGAGACCTCCCTAATTATGCTTTAATTGCCCTTATCTGTCTGTCCAGCTGCCTCATGGGTACAAAACAGCCCCATTGATCACACCAGACAAAAACATATTGGGCCTGACACAAAAACGATGATGGGGGAGGCGGGGTGGGGGGGTGGGGGGCTTGAGGGTAGGAGGGGGGGGGCAAACAGATAGGCAGGTGAAACAAAGGGAGCGAGGGAGAAATATTGAGGCAAGTGTCCTCGTCCACTCTGGGGCGCTGATGATACTCCCCCACCACGTGTCATGTATGCCCCTTTTCCACCACATGGTACCACCACATGGTACCACTACATGGTACCACTACATGGCACCCCAACATGGTACCACTACATGGTACCACAACATGGTACCACCACATGGTACCACCACATAGTACCACCACATGGTACCACCACATGGTACCACAACATGGTAACACTACATGGTACCACCACATGGTACCACCACATGGTACCACAACATGGTAACACTACATGGTACCACAACATGGTAACACTACATGGTACCACCACATGGTACCACTAAAATGGTACCACTACATGGTAACACTAAAATGGTACCACTACATGGTACCACAACATGGTACTACTACATGGTACCACTACATGGTACCACAACATGGTACTACTACATGGTAACACTACATGGTACTACTACATGGTACCACTACATGGTAACACTAAAATGGTACCACTACATGGCACCACCACATGGTAATACTACATGGTACCACTACATGGTACCACTACATGGTACCACAACATGGTACTACTATATGGTACCACTACATGGCACCACAACATGGTACTACTACATGGTACCACAACATGGCACCACAACATGGTACTACTACATGGTACCACAACATGGTACTACTATATGGTACCACAACATGGTACTACTACATGGTACCACAACATGGTACTACTATATGGTACCACAACATGGTACTACTACATGGTACCACAACATGGTACTACTATATGGTACCACAACATGATACTACTATATGGTACCACTACATGGCACCACAACATGGTACTACTACATGGTACCACAACATGGCACCACAACATGGTACTACTACATGGTACCACAACATAGTACTACTACATGGCACCACAACATGGTACCACAACATGGTAACACTACATGGTACCACTATATGGTACCACTACATGGTACTACTACATGGTACTACTACATGGTACCACTACATGGCACCACAACATGGTACTACTACATGGTACCACAACATGGCACCACAACATGGTACCGGCGCCACTTGATTCTCTGTGTCATTTCCCATTACCATAACAATGTGTCCTGGTCGCTGCACTTAGCGCCTCCTCTGGTCGGTCGGTCGGGGGCGCCTGTTCAGGAGGGTGGGGTGGGGGGTGGGGGGGTAACTGGGGGGAATAGCGTGATCCTCCCTCATTGATTCTGGGGCCCGCTCCAGGTTTATCTGGCTCTTCGACAAAGGTGGTACCAGGAAAGTGGTGACAGGTGCTGAAATGCCGGCACTTTCCAGTCACGGAAAACGAAAAAGGGGCGAGCCGAGACGAGCCGAGCCGAGCCGGTACCATGTGGTGGAAAAGGGGTGTTAGTTTAATGTAGCGTGTGTGTGTGTGTGTGTGTGTGTGTGTGTGTGTACACTCTCCTCATGCACCACTTCAGTGAACTCTGTAATCCAGAGGCGCCGTCTCAGGGTTAACGCACACGTTCGTGTGGGTCCGCCGGTCTGGCCTTCGTGTGGGTCCGCCGGTCTGGCGTTTGTGTGGGTCCGCCGGTCTGGCGTTTGTGTGGGTCCGCCGGTCTGGCGTTTGTGTGGGTCCGCTGGTCTGGCGTTCGTGTGGCGTTCATGTGGGTCCGCTGGTCTGGCGTTCGTGTGGGTCCGCCGGTCTGGCCTTCGTGTGGGTCCGCTGGTCTGGCGTTCGTGTGTCGTTCATGTGGGTCCGCCGGTCTGGCGTTCGTGTGGGTCCGCCGGTCTGGCGTTCGTGTGGGTCCGCCGGTCTGGCCTTCGTGTGGGTCCGCCGGTCTGGCCTTCGTGTGGGTCCGCCGGTCTGGCGTTCATGTGGGTCTGCCGGTCTGGCGTTCGTGTGGGTCCGCCGGTCTGGCGTTTGTGTGGGTCCGCCGGTCTGGCCTTCATGTGGGTCCGCTGGTCTGGCGTTCTAGTGGCGTTCATGTGGGTCCGCTGGTCTGGCGTTCGTGTGGGTCTGCTGGTCTGGCGTTCGTGTGGCGTTCATGTGGGTCTGCTGGTCTGGCCTTCGTGTGGGTCCGCTGGTCTGGCGTTCGTGTGGCGTTCATGTGGGTCCGCTGGTCTGGCGTTCGTGTGGGTCCGCCGGTCTGGCGTTTGTGTGGGTCCGCCGGTCTGGTGTTCGTGTGGCGTTCATGTGGGTCCGCTGGTCTGGCGTTCGTGTGGGTCCGCCGGTCTGGCGTTCGTGTGGGTCCGCCGGTCTGGCGTTCGTGTGGCGTCCGTGTGGGTCCGCCGGTCTGGCGTTCGTGTGGGTCCGCCGGTCTGGCGTTCGTGTGGCGTTCGTGTGGGTCCGCCGGTCTGGCGTTCGTGTGGGTCCGCCGGTCTGGCCTTTGTGTGGGTCCGCCGGTCTGGCGTTCGTGTGGGTCCGCCGGTCTGGCGTTCGTGTGGGTCCGCCGGTCTGGCCTTCGTGTGGGTCCGCTGGTCTGGCGTTCGTGTGGCGTTCATGTGGGTCCGCTGGTCTGGCGTTCGTGTGGGTCCGCCGGTCTGGCGTTCGTGTGGCGTTCGTGTGGGTCCGCCGGTCTGGCGTTCGTGTGGGTCCGCCGGTCTGGCGTTCGTGTGGCGTTCGTGTGGGTCCGCCGGTCTGGCGTTCGTGTGGGTCCGCCGGTCTGGCGTTCGTGTGGGTCCGCCGGTCTGGCGTTCGTGTGGGTCCGCCGGTCTGGCGTTCGTGTGGGTCCGCCGGTCTGGCGTTCGTGTGGCGTTCGTGTGGGTCCGCCGGTCTGGCGTTCGTGTGGGTCCGCCGGTCTGGCGTTCGTGTGGGTCCGCCGGTCTGGCTCACGGTACCCGTTGGCCGGGCGACAGAGAGGAAGGAGGCTTTCCGTGCGGGACCGCCTCCCTCTTCAAACTCGAGACCCGACAGGAGGCTCGCCAAACACCGGTCAATTAACGGCAACTCACACAACAGCACTTACTGCTGAGAGGGTGAGGGAGAGAAGGGGGGGGGGAGATGGGGTGAGAGAGTGAAGGGGTGGGGTGGGGTGAGAGAGTGAAGGGGTGGGGTGGGGTGAGAGATGGGTCAAGAGGCGACGCAAAGCGACACACAGGAAGTGAAAGCGTAGTGAGAGGAAGTGGAAAGAATGAAAAAGCTTAGCGTGGCAGCGGAGGAGGAGGAGGAGGAGGAGGAGGGGGGAAAACAGTACAGTGAGCGATGAAGATGGAACGGGAGACGGGCAACTTGTCATCAGATGTCAACGCCCGTATGACCTTTGACCCCTGTGGTTTGTGGGATGCTGTGGCTTTGTGGCATCTGTCGCTTTGGGAATGTACTAATCCCATTCGCGTGCGCGCACACACACACACACACACACACACACACACACACACACACAGTAGTGAGTAGCCAAGTTGTGTATTTTTGACAGGTCTCCCTGTAACGCCTCTTTATTTACTCTCTCCCTCCATACATCCCCCCTCTCCCCCTCTCTCCCTCTCTCTCTTTCTCTGTCTCCCTCCTTCTCTCTCTCTCCCTCCTGTCTGTCTCTCTGTCCCCCCCTCTTTCTCCCCCGTCTCTCTCTCTCCCTCTCTCACTCCCTTTCCCCCATCTGTCTCTCTCTCTCCCTCTCTTTCTCCCCCGTCTCTCTCCCTCTCTCACTCCCTTTCCCCCGTCTGTCTCTCTCTCTCTCTCCCTCTCTTTCTCCCCGTCTCTCTCTCTCTCCCTCCCTTTCCCCCCTTTGTCTCTCTCTCCCTCTCCCTCTCTGTCTCTCTCTCTCTCTCCCTCCCTCTCTCTCTCTCTCTCTCATTCCCCCATCTGTCTCCCTCTCTCTCTCCCTCTCACTCCCTTTCCCCCATCTGTCTCTCTCTCCCTCCCTCTCTCTCTCTCTGTCTCTCTCACTCTCTCTCTCCCCCATCTGTCTCTCTGTCTCCCTCCCTCTCTGTCTCTTTCTCTCTCTCCCGCTCCCTCCCTCTCTCTCTCTGTCTCTCTCTCTCTCCCCCGTCTGTCTCTCTCGCTCCCTCCCTCTCTGTCTCTTTCTCTCTCTCCCGCTCCCTCCTTCTCTGTCTCTCTCTCTCTCTCCCTCCCTCTCTCTCTCTGTCTCCCTCTCTCTCTCCCTTTCCCCCATCTGTCTCTCTCTCCCTCCCTCCCTCTCTGTCTCTCTCTCTCCCTCCCTCCCCCGTCTGTCTCCCTCTCTCTGTCCTCACAGCGATAACAGGGCAGCAGCCCTTCAGCCCCTCTCCGCTCTCTTTCGACATGAGCAAACAGGCTTTCATCTTCCTCATCTTCCTCTCTCTGCCCTCTGTCATTAAAATGAGTCCGATAGACGACTACGGTTCCCAGAAGTCCATCCGCCCTCCCCAGCCCAACACATGCCCCTCTCACAACAACATGAATTATTGAAGGGAGAATTTTGTAGCTCCGAGAGTGATGATATAATTAATTTATGCGGTCATATATGGTTCTGGGCCATTCATTAGCAATTCATATGGAAAATATGAATACTAATGTCGGCGTAGACCTCTTGGGTGTAGAAATTCTCCACTTTTCTTTTATTTCGGGGCGAGTCTCAGCACAGCTGAAGAAACGTTGACGCTGCGTTGGAACGGCTTCCCTGGAAATGTTATTTATTCCAAACAAATTAGGTGGCGTCGTTCCCACAGTGCACCATTTATTTCTGTGGGAATGTCGGCCGGTGTTGTGTCTGTGTACCGGGTAGGCAGTTTCCGTAATGTCCGCCATTTCTCAGTGTGCGCCATCCGTGCGGCGTGCATAGCGCGTGGCATGGATTATGAAATATGTCGCCCACGTGCTTATTGATTTGATGACCTCCGATGTTATAATCAGACCAGTGGCCAGTGGCGTAACCAGGAATATTTTTTTAGGTGGGCCTGAGTGAAAATGGGTGGGCCAAAATTTTCCAGCAATAATCCTTCAAACAAGACGCAAATTCGAACACGTTACAGCAGTAATGTGTTGCGGGGAACACTAATTTAGGCTGCGAAGGGTGGCTCATCCACAGCAGACACATCTGGCGGTGGCGGCATGGTCAAGGGAATCGTCTCACCGTCGTCAGAGGGGGGAGGAGAAGCTGCCTGCAACGGAGAGGCTGTAGCCTCCTCTGTCGTTCTCTCCGGCGGTATCTCACTCTCATTGGGCGGCTCAGTCGGTGCTGGAGCAGGTGTGCTTTCCTCCTCCTCCATCCGTGGCTTCTTAAAAAAGCGGAAGATTGAACTTTGTTTCGCCATTCCATAATTTATGGCTAACTGTTGGCTATTGGCTAGCTAGCAGCAGTGGAAAATACAGAGCGTGATGGTATGAGCGCTCAGATTTTGCAGTTCTACGTACGTAAAAGGGGCCGGCCTACGTGCTTGTAAGCCAGCGTGATTGGGTGGGCCCGGGCTTGAAATGGGTGGTCCTGTGACAGGCCAGGCCCACCCCTGGTTACGCCCCTGCCAGTGGCGGCCGGCCAGTACGGGGCGCTGGGGCGCCGCCCCCCTTCAAACATCAAGAGATGAAAATCTGCTGTTGAATATAATTTAGTTGTTTAATGCAAATAATTATGAAATAAAAGTGTTTTTCAGCCTGTCAGCAGCCATTAAATATTGGTTCCGATGGTATTTGGGTGATTTCTGTCTGAATACATATACTTCCTGGGTGAGGGGCACCGGCCAAACGACACCTTATGTAAGCTCTCAAACCTGTGGCGAGCAGGTGACCTGAGGCTGCTGTCTGATTGGTTTCTTCAGATTCTCCAGGGGGCGCAGTTCTGTGCCACCCCAGACACGCCCACTCTTATCGGCAGCGAATCGGTATTGTCTTAATGTTTTTTGATCTGATGTGATTGGACAATTCTCGTGGCTGTCAATCATGTTCACACCTACCACGACGCCTCGTCTCGACTGTCAATCATCCACCGTCTGCGAACCCTGATGAAACCTATAGGCCGCATCGTCCTTCTTAATAACTCTGTGACTGTGTGGCCATTAAAGCAGCTGTCAGGTGTGCTGTGCCAAGGTAAATTGCGCCCCCCCCCCTAAATTTTATTCACCAGCCGCCACTGACTCCCATCGGTAATGTTGCACTATTCAATCAAGTAACAACAAGAGAAAGCAGCCGTTTTACTGCAGTGCGTCTGGTTGCGTGTAGCCTACATCACATGACGTAGCGGCCGCCACCGTCTCCATGCAGCGCCGCACCACAAGATTCATAACGGCGAGTCGTGCACGCTGGATTTGACTTCATTAGCCGAGATGGAGTCTTTACCCTTTCTTCCTGCTTTCCCTCCGTGTCCCTCCGACTTTCTTTCCTCTCTCCTCTCGGTAATTCGATCTCGCCCGGGTCCCATCCGGAGTGAGATTTATGGGGACGCACGCGCGGATTGAGAGAGCTACTTCTAAATCTGCCCCCACAGGAGCCATTCCCGGTCCATTTTGTACCCCGGCGTCTCACTCCCCCCCCCCCGCCCCCCCATTGAGACCCGGGACACTGCGTGCATCCTAATGTCCTTCTTGAATGGATAAAAGTGATGCGGCGAGCCGGGCGGGGGTCGCCGCGGGGCCTTCCGGCTTCCGCTCACTGTCCCGTCGATATTTCCAGCTGTTGTTCGCTCGCCATTGATGTTCTGGATCTGCAGCCGCAATAAACAAGATCGAACAGGATCCTGCAGAGGCTTCGCGATATCATGCACGCCATGAGGCAGTGTGTGTGTGTGTGTGTGTGTGTGTGTGTGTGTGTGGTCCTTGAGATCCTCTGCTGGAATCGCTGGTTATTTATGCGTCACCTTCATCTTCGGTTTATCTGTTCTCTATCTGCATGTGTATGTGGTCTAGGCACTAGGCCTGCAAGACCGGAACAATGCAGACTCATGCGTCCTGTTGACGTCTGTCTGTCTACCTACCTACCTGCATGTGTGTTGGGGGGTGGGGGTGGGGGCAAGGTGAACGATGAGCGTTATCAGCCTCGGGCATGACAGGAAAAGGCGTTCTCCAGCTATGATAAAGGCCTGCATGGACGCCGCTCGGCTGCCCCGGTTCTCAGTACACACGTTTAAACTACCGGAGGCCCCGGAGGGCGTTACGCAAACACACGCGTGTTTGATTTAATAACAGGAGCTGGGGACGTGAGAGCTACCACGCCATCCCCCCCTTCGAGGAGGCCATTTGTAACCCGTGGCCCTTTTTATGAATGTTTATTCAGAGTATCTAATTCCTTCAAGTCCTCTGTCAACAGCGTTTCATTTACCCGTCAGACAAACGATGTGTACGTTAAAGTTCATTTACTGTATTCTGTAACTTGGCCCTCGTCACATATTTGATAGTATTTTAATTAGCTTAATGACCATTATTATTACTATTAACTATTGCTATCACTATTACTATTATCATTACTATCACCATTACTGTTGCTATTACTATCACTATTGCTATTAATGTTATTACTATTAACTATTACTATTATCATTATTATCGCCATTACTGTTGCTATCACTATTGCTATTACAATTTCTATTAATGTTATTTCTATCACTATAGCTACTACTATTAGAATTGCTATTACTATTGTTATTACAATTACAATTGCTAATACTATTACTATCACTACAACTATTAGAAATGCTATTAATATTACTATTACTATTGTTATTGGAATTGCTATTACTTATTACAATGACTGTTGTAATGACATAGGACTAGGGCTGGGCAATAATTCAATATTATTGATTATTGCGTTTAAATGGTATTGTGTCTGGATGAAATCTAGGTACTGTCATATCATGATACACAAAACTTTATTACCTAGCATTTATATTTATGTTCATAATATATTTATATTACTTAAAATATGAGGTCAGATTTTTGTGAGAGGGTAGTTTGAAAACTGGTTTCATATCATACCATGCTGTGTATATATCATGTAAAATACCCTGTAATTATCGTGGTAATATTCATTTCCATATCGCCCAGCATTACTTAGAAGTGGGTTTTTCGTTTGAATCTGTGTTGCTCTTTTCCTGTTAGTGCTAGTAAATTAGTGTGATAAGTAGTATTAATACCTTTTGTTGAAGAGCTTGCTGAAGGGCTCATGGTCATTACAACGTCTTTATAAGTACATAATTGTGCAGTATTACACTGTACAATTGGTGATGTGAGGGTTTTTTGACTGGTTTTTTCACTGAGTCGTATGGTGACATGAAATCCTCTCGTTTATCTCTTGTTCTTGTCGTCATTCCCTCATGCATGTGCTCCTCTCTGTGTCTCCCCACAGCGTGCAGCGGGAATGTTAAGGTGGAGGTTACCCCAACTGTGGAGGTGATCAAGGGGGAATCGGCCAGTCTGCCCTGCAGCTACCAACTCGCCTCCTCCTCAGCCAACACCATTGTCGAGTGGTTCATTGTAAGTCCATATCATGGGATTTTGATCAAGTTCGTGCACTGATGCCCCTCTTCCACTGCATGGTACTGGCTCGACAAGAAGGTTCTGGGTTCGAGCCCCGGGGTAGTCCAACCTTTGGGGTCGTCCTGGGTCATCCTCTGTGTGAAGTTTGGTTTCCTCCCACAGTCCAAAGACATGTAGGTCAGGTGAATGGGCCGTGCTTAATTGCCCCTAGGTATGAATGTGTGTATGTGGGCCCTGTGTGATGGCCTGGCGGTCTGTCCAGGGTGTCTCCCCGCCTGCCGCCCAATGACTGCTGGGATGGGCTCCAGCATCTCCGCGACCCTGAGAGCAGGGTAAGCGGGTCAGATAATAGATGGATGGTACCGGCTCGACTCAACTCGCTTTTTTTTGGTTTTCCATTGGGCAAAGGTTCGGGATACTACCTGGTACCAAGTACTTTTTTGGGACCACCTCCGTCGAGGTTCCAAGTGAGTTGAGCCGATACTAAAAGGTGACATGAAAATACCACTATAAATAAATAAATGTATATTTATTTAAATATAAACAAAATCTAAAAAAAAAAAAACAGTCAACACGCCCACAAATGACCAGCAGTGGAAAACCAAATCCCGAAAAGTAAAGCGAGTAGAGTCGAATAGAGTAGAGTGGAGTTGAGCCAGTACCATGCAGTGGAGAAGGGGCGTAAGAAACACTTTTACTATGAGTGGGATGTCACATGGAAATATGACATTTAGGTGTGCATGTTGTGTCATGTGCAAGGGAATAGCCAGTTTTGCATCCATATTTATGTGACTGGTGCTACCCGCTGCATGTCATTTGTTGATATGTGTTTATATAATCATCATATGAGTTTATATAATCATCTTTAGACTTACTCCTCAGTTTGGGTTGACTACACACATGCACTAGACAGTTTTTGGTCATGTCATTGGCGGCGCAGTGGTTAGCGCTGTCGCCTCCCAGCAAGAAGGTCCTGGGTTCAAACCCCGGAGTTGTCCAACCTTGGGGGTCGTCCCAGGTCGTCCTCTATTTGGCGTTTGCATGGTTTCCCCGTGTCTGTGGTGGGTTTCCCCCGGGTGCTCCGGTTTCCCCCACCATCAAATAAGACATGCATGTTAGGGTTAATACACCTGTCTGTCCCCCTGACCGAGGCATGGCAAGACGAACTGGTGTTGGTCCCCGGGTGCTGCACGGCAGCTGCCCACTGCTCCTAGCTACACCGCTAGGATGGGTTAAATGCAGAGCGTAGTTCCTCCATGGGGATCAGTAGAGGATTTCAGCATCAAAACTAAGGTTTCTGAGTTCATAAGCAGCTGCAGCCAACCCAGATAGCATCCGGATGTGGGCCACTTCAGGCAACGATGCAGCACTGATGGCCTTCTTCTGGCCCTGACAACATGGATGTGAGCCTGAAGTGGCCCACACGTATCATAGCAAATATGGCAAAGATGCGGTGCTCTGGGCAACATGTGATCTGGATGTGACCCTGAAGTGGCCCGTGTGGTAAATGGTGAATATGGCCCAAATATCACAAAACAAATATGGGCCACCTTTGGCAAATATGTGGCACATGCGGCATTGGTATGGCTTGGTTCTGGCCCAGATCTGGCAAACAGGAGTGGACCGCCCAAGTGCCATCATTCCACGCGGTATGTGGGCCGGATGATGTGTCGCTGTGGGACGGGTCCGGGCCACAGCAGTTTTGCTATCTTGGATATTCACCATACACACTTTCCATACATTAACCCATTTGATTATTTCAATTTTCAGTTGTCTGCCTGATCCCGTCTTAAATTTATATATATTTTTTGATAGTCGACTTGGTCTGGGGTTCGTTTGATCATCAGAGATTGTTAATAAGCTTAAAAGTAGCTAATCATAACAGAACTGATTCACTTGTCATTTTTGCAGATCTGTCTTACACGTGCATGTGTGTTTGTACAATCGTGAATTGTTTGTTTGCTCCATTCTTGTGTATACTATGAGACAGTATTCTGCAGGCACCGCTGCCCAAGTCCTCTGTTTGAGTCTTGAGCATTATCTCCTCCAGTAGTTTCCTCTCCTCTCGTGCAGCCTTCCATACCCCATGCAGGATGTCTTCCTCTGTCTTTGTTTGCTTGTCTTGACTGTGAAGTAATTTGTAAAAATGTATTTTGCACACGTAGCGTGTAGCTCAAGTTACTGGTTTTGAGATTATCGTTTCCACCTTCCTCCAAACTACTTCCCCTTTCCCTTCTATCCCGTCTTTCAGGAGGAACAGGACACCAGGAAGCGTGTTGCGTTCCGCGCCGAGGGCGGTGATGGCAAGAGCGATGAGGGCACCCGTCTGTCTGGAAGAGTCACCATGGGCAAGGACTTCTCCCTGACCATCTCCCCCGTCCAGCCCTCCGACGAACTCTCCTTCTTCTGCCAGGTCACCGCCGGCCCCGCCGGGATGGGAGAGGCGGCCACCATGCTGAAAGTCTTCTGTGAGTGACCCAGGCACCTTCTGCCCTAATGGCCTTGACGTAAGGCCTGGGCAACAGTGACAAAATCAAATATCATGGGGCATCCAGGTAGCATAGCGGTCTATTCTGCTGCCTGCCAACACGGGGATCGCTGGTTCGAATCCCCGTGTTACCCCCGGCTTAGGCGGGTGCTCCTACAGGCACAATTGGCCGTGTCTGTGGCTGGGAAACCGGATGTGGGTATGTGTCCTGGTTGCTGCACTAGTGCCTCCTGTGGTTGGTCAAGGTGCCTGTTCGGGGGGGGGGGATAGCGTGATCCTCCCACGCACTACGTCCCCCTGGTGAAACTCCGCACTGTCAGGTGAAAAGAAGCGGCTGGCGACTCCACATGTATCGGAGGAGGCATGTGGTAGTCTGCAGCCCTCCCTGGATCGGCAGAGGGGGTGGAGCAGCGACTGGGACAACTCGGAAGAGTGGGGTAATTGGCCGGATACAACTGGGGAGAAAAAAAGGGGGGGGGTCAAATATCATGACACATTTGACTGAATACCTCAATTGATAACGTGACGGTATTTTGGGGATGACTCTTGGTGCTTTTCCAAGATATTTACACACAACAACTGATCACTAGTGATGCGGATAGGACGACCAAGCAGGGAGAGACAGTCATAGTTCATTTCACTCAGCTGAATCGGTCTGAGAAGTAGAACCAGTTTACTGTAATGCAGCTTTTCAGGTCAAGGAAGGACAATATTTAAGTTATATCCTGATGTTACGAAAATCCCAGACAATATCTAGTCTCACATCACATATTTATTATTTCTATATATTGCCGTGGTGTAACCTGACATGGCCTCAAAATCAACCCTTCTGCTATCGCTCCCTCAAATCACAAACTGTCAGCATCTAGGTAGAATTTACGATTTGGCTTGCTCCTGTGCCCAACTCGAGATTTTACGAAACGGATCCAAACGAGCCCGTGCATACTTTCATTTTGAAATACTTTATTCATTCATTCATCTTCAACCGCTTCTCCGGGGTCGGGTCGTGGTGGCAGCAAGCTAAGTAGGCCACTCCAGACGCCCCTCTCCCCAGCAACGCCCTCCAGCTCCTCCTGGGGGATTCCAAGGCGTTCCCAGGTCAGATTGGACATGTAGTCCCTCCAGCAAGTTCTGGGTCCACCCCGGGGTCTCCTCCCAGTTGGCCGTGCCCGGTAAACCTCCAAAGGAAGGTGCCCAGGAGGCATCCTAATCAGATGCCCGAACCACCTCAACTGGCTCCTTTTGACGCGAAGGAGCAGCGGCTCTACTTCGAGCTCCCTCCGGATGTCCGAGCTCCTCACCCTATCTCTAAGGCTGAGCCCAGACACCCTACGGAGGAAACTCATTTCAGCCGCTTGTATCCGCGATCTCACCCTTTCGGTCACTACCCAAAGCTCATGACCATAGGTGAGGGCTGGAACGAAGACTGACTGGTAAACTGAGAGCTTTACCTTCCGGCTCAGCTCCCTCTTCACCACAACGGTCCGGTACAACGTCCGCATTACTGCTGATGCTGCACCAATCTGCCTGTCAATCTTCCGCTCCATCCTACCCTCACCTGTGAACAAGACCCTGAGATACCTGAACTCCTTCACTTGAGGCAACAACTCATCCCCAACCCGGAGGGAAATACTTTAATTGCATCTAATGCGTGTAATGCATTACCAGCCTGAATGTGCACACGCAAAGTGCGGCCGTGCAAAATGTGTTCACAGGAGTTAGGTTTGATACAACATCCTCTGTCACAATTCTCTCCGTCTGTCGAGAATCGAGGGAATTTCACCTAAAAATTGCAATGTCATGCGCACAAGCACTTTTTACTCTAGCCGGCATCCCGAGGTTACCGAGTCCCTTCGATAAGTTCCCCGGAGGTCAGTTAGCGACAGCCTAATCACACTTGACACAACTGATTAATAGTTCAATCGCACCTGTCATGTCTAATAGAACTCACCTTAATATGCGTCCTGATTTATCGCCACGGTGATGAGGGCTGACCCTGCAGTAGGTCATTATGTCCTTGCCCCCCCCCCCCAAAGACACCCATGGTGGACATCAGTCATTCTTTCAGCGTTTAGGAGCCGCCCCAACAATGATTTGGGACCATCAATTGGGGTGGGGGTGGTGAGGAGGATGGTGAAACAACCCTTAAACTAAGTGAAGTTGTTCTTTGGAAGAGCGGCCCGAGTCATTCAATAACATGTAAGCACTTTAGAGGCACCGGAATCGAAAAGGAATCTCGAGTCATCAAAACGTTATAAATCGTGAACCGGCTGGTCCTTTGTGTCGCCTGCCGTCTCAGACAATACCTTCAATGAAGAGTGGTCTCACAAAGGCCCTTTCATGCAGAGTTAACGGCCAGAGTCCCGGGATTACAGCCCTCCTCTTGCCGCAAAGCGACATTATTTCTTTGTGTGCATCTGGCTGCTTAACTCACCGGGAGTGAGTTATAGTGCGTCTGTCCTGTTGGAGCTCAGCGGGATTTGGTTATAACGTCTCCGGAGGATGGAGTTGTGGCGGTGATAGCCCGGCTCTCCCTCGGGGTGGGGGGCTACGCCGGAGAGCAAACGGCAATATGTGCTGAGCAGAAACACAAGCAGAAAATGAAAACCCAGGCGACCCGCCTCCTACCCTGTCTGCAACTACTCCGTATCGGGAGGATGGTGGAGACGCTGTTTATCTGTTGTCTGTCTCAGTCGCTTTCTATTTCCTGTCTCCCATGTCAATTTAGAGGAAAGCAATATCGTTTTCAACATTAACTGTCTTATCTATTGATTTATCTATTGCCCCTTTTCCACTACATGGTACCGACTCGACTCAACTTGATGCGTCCTTTTTTTCTTTTCCATTACTGGAAAGTACCGGCATTTCGGTAACTGTTACCACTTTTCCGGTACCTCCTTTGTCGAGGTTCCAAAAAGACGACGACCCACTACACTGAGGGGGTACTGTCACGGTAATGGAAAACGACACAGAGGCGAGTCGACTCGAGTTGAGCCGGTACCATGTAGTGGAAAAGGGGCATATGTGGTTAGCTCAGTGGTTAGCACTGTTGCCTCACAGCAAGAAGGTCCTAGATTCGAACCCCAGGCCATCCCAGGTCCTTTCTGTGTGGAGTTTGCATGTTCTCCCCATGTCTGCATGGGTTTCCTCCGGGTGCTCTGGTTTCCTCCCACCATCAAAAAGACATGAATGTTAGGGTTAATACTCCTGCCTGTGCCCCTGAGCAAGGCAAGGGAAAGAAGAACTGGAGTTGGTCCATATATATATATGGCGGCACGGTCGTGCAGTGGTTAGTGCAGTTGCCTCACGGCAAGAAGGTCCTGGGTTCGAGCCCCAAGGTAGTCCAACCTTGGTGGGTCATCCTGGGTCGTCCTCTGCGTGCAGTTTGCATGTTCTCCCCATGTCTGTGTGGGTTTCCTCCCACGGTCCAAACACATGTAGGTCAGGTGAATCGGCCGTACTACATTGCCCCTAGGTATGAATGTGTGTGTGTGTTTGTATGTCGGCCCTGTGTGGTGGTCTGGCAGCATGTCCAGGGTGTCTCCCCACCTGCCCCCCAATGACTGCTGGGATTGGCTCCAGCATCCCCGCGACCCCGAGAGCAGGATAAGCTGGTCGGATAACGGATGGATGGAGATAGTGCAAGACTGGGGTGGGAGAAGAGAAGAAGAGTTTTGAAAGAGCGGGCTCAGTGGAGTATGAAGAGGTCCTTAGTGTGCAAGAAAACAAGTGCACTGTACAACTTGCTGTATGGCTGTCTTCATCACGCGCACAACGGGAGCTGCTGGGAGGCACAGTGCTGGGACCTACGCAGCAAAGCAAAGGGCACCAAAATGCTGCAGAGCACCCTGAAAAAACACAGAAGTGCACAGGGGACGAGAGAGCGGCCGAGGCCCCGTCAGTGTTATTGAATGTCTGTTGTTTATTTTGTGAAGCAGGCGACAGCTGCAGTCAGCGATAGCATGACCTTGCATGTGAAAGAGTGCACAGGAGTGAAGGAGAGGGATAGAGGGAGCACTCCTCATACCTGTGTGTGTGCGTGGAAGTGATAAAGAGAATGAGAAGTGTCCCTGTCGTTTGACCCTTATCAGTGTGAGCTGGGGTCAAGGCGGAATAATACGAAGCAGCGTTTGTGTGCGTCCCAGAGCTAATATTTATCTATGTGCTCTCCTTCCTTCGACAAATAATGATGTAATAATACATAGCTCCCCCTGTCTCCATCCCCCTTTTATTTTCCTTCTCTTTGCATTTCTTTCCTTCTTTTGTTGTCTCTCTCTCTCGCACTCTGTTGCTCTCTGTCTCTTGCTGTCACTCGCTCTCTGTCTGTCTATCTCTTGCTCTGTCTCTCACAGATGCTCCTGAGAAGCCAGAACTCACCAGGCCCTCAAGCCAGGCCATTTCTGTTGGGGAGACCACCAGTTCTGAGGTGTGTGTACTGTATGCATACATCTGTTTGCACATGTCCACTTACATTAATCAATCAATCAGTCAAGTTGCATTTTTATAGTGCTTTTCTAGCTGCAACAGCCACTCAAAGCGCTTTACAATTAATTGATTCACACACACACAAACACATAAACACAGAACTGTAACGATAACTATAAACTATAACATCTCCGGTCAATTCTATGCTGATGATTCACGGCTGTACCTTCCATTAAACTGTAGAGATTCCCTACAGCCTCTCCTAGACTGTTGAAGAAGAAGTCGATATACGTTATTAACCCCCTTGGGGACATTCATCCTCTAAATTTAAATATCTCTCTATATAAACTTTGTTAAAAGAAACAGTCAACGGTAGGGAAAGTGCTCAACAAATAAGGAGCAAAGTAATCCAGTGAGTGAATTAAATTCTATATGAGACAGTGCAAGCCTGTTTCGTGCCATAAGCAGTCATCAGCTGTCAGTAAAGCTACTCGGGACTGGACATACCATTTACTGCCTCGTCATGCACATCACGTGCACAACGTCCAATGGGGAAGGGAGAGGTGCGACATTCAAAAATTCAAAAACACGTGATCGCTAACGGTCCAGTGGGGGGGTATTTCTCTACTGGCATGATTTTTGATAGGCGCTTGTGTATCTATGTCTGCAACTGCTGGCCAATTCATTCCTGTTATGCAAACCAGAAGTGTCCACATTGAATATTTTGTAATTATAAATAAATCATGCCAATAGACAAATCCCCCCTCCCCCCCCATTGGATGTGCATGTGATGTGCATGACGGGGCAGTAAATGGTATGGCCTGACCTGAGTAGCTTTATTGACAGCCGATGATGGCTTTTTTTTAAATGCGCTTTATGCCTGCACTTGTCTGTGCTATGCACGTTATGTCTGTTACTGCACTATAAGATATGTATTTCTATGTTGTAGCTTAATGTTGATCTTAATCTTGTTGTGAAGTCACATGCAAAAAACCTGGGGGAAAAAATGATTGATTCTCGTGTTATCTCCCATTGACAGCAGTCCTTTCTCTGTGTGTGTGTGTGTATTTGTATCAGATTGGTAATTGTGTGACGATGAATGGACACCCCCAGCCCAGGATCATTTGGTTCAAAGATGATCAGCCGCTACCCGAGGTCAAGGACAGGAAAGAGAGTAAGCATCCCTGTGGTTTGAAATGAGGTGGCAGGCTGGAAACTTAGATACGGATGGATCCAGCCACAGCATGCACCGTAGTGTTATATTATTTAGTGCGGTACATCATTTATCCAAAGACGCTTTTGCTTCCTTTCCGAATGGTGGATGATCCATTCGAGAGCAGAACTGGACCACAGTGAAAACGCTGGCCTGTCCACAGTCAGTCGTTTGTTTAGTCCCCCGATCGATTAGCAAATCAACTGCACTCTAACAAACACCTCCCCCGCCCCCGTTCTCTTCCTCCCTTTTCTCCTCTTCCTCGTCCTCCTCTGTCCCAGAGACCTACATGATCCCGTCGGTGGTGAAGGAGGCCTCTGGTCTCTTCACTATCAAGAGCACCCTGTACATGCAGCCCACCAAGGAGGACAAGGACTCCGTCTTCCAGTGCACGGTGGAGTACAGCATGCCCGGCGACCAGATCAAGAAGAAGAAGTCTGACACCATCACCATCAATCTCAACTGTGAGTCTGTCCATCGATCCATCTATCTATGTGTCTGTCTGCCTTTCTCTTTTCATCTCCCAAAGACGTCAGACTTTTTATTCAAGCTTCTGGTTATAATCTGCCCTTCTCTTCATCTACCCGTTTTTCTTGAACTCCGTGTCACTGGGCCATCCTCTTCGTCCGACCAGATCCCTCGGAGACGGTGACCTTTACCCTGCTCAACACCGAGCCAGTCAAAGAGGGCGATATGGTTACCATGAAGTGCGAGACAGACGGAAACCCTCAGCCCGAATTTGACTTCACCAAAGATGTACGTCAGTGTGTGTGTGTGTGTATATACAAGCGAGAGAAAGCAAGAAAGTGCCCCCCCCCTCCCCCGTGATTTAATTTTGTTTGTAATTTAGCTTTGCTTGTACCGCTACTTCTATAAAACAACACGAGACTTTAATCTTAATGAGTGTCTCCCCCTCCTTTTCCGCTGCCTTGCTCTTGTTTGTCCAGGGTACGGATATTACCGCTCAGGGGGGCATGCTGACCCTGAAGTCTGTCAAGCGTTCGGAGGCGGGCCTGTATAGATGCCAGGCCACCGACTTTGATAACCTGGAGGCTGACCTGAGCAGCGAGCTCACCCTCGCTGTTAACTGTGAGTGGAAAAGACAAACACACACACACACACGTCGACGTGCTCTCACATCAACACACACAAATGGACGTACAGGTACATAGTCACTGACCAACAAGTCCTCCAACAACCCAAACGACCACGTAGGCTGTTTGTCCTCTAATACGACCCACAGGAGCGTTTCCTATACCGGCAGCAGGAGATATGCCACAGATACTTTTCGCCTCTGTGCATTGTGGGTTTTCAAAACAATGTGAGAACAATACAATATGTAGTCAGTGCGTTTTTGTGTTGTTTCGCCGTCTAGTATACCAACTAAGATTGCTATTGGCAGTATGTTTACCTCTGAATAACGTTATAAGAGCTAACTTAACGCTAGCCAAAAGTTAGAAAGTCAGCTAGCGTGGACATTGTAACCGCTATGTGACATTAAACTTTGCTTGAGACGGCGTCCGGGTAGCGTGGCAGTCTATTCCGTTGCCTACCAACATGGGAATCGTAGGTTCGAATCCCCATGTTACCTCCGGCTTGGTCGGGCGTCCTTACAGACACAATTGGCCATGTCTGCGGGTGGGAAGCCGGATGTGGGTATGTGTCCTGGTCGCTGCACTAGTGCCTGTTCGGGGGGGGGCTAGGGGGAAACTCCTCACTGTCAGGTGAAAAGTAGGTTAAAACGTAACTATAGGTCGTAACAAGCTGCTTGTACAAACAACCTACAGGGTCGTTTTTTGGTGGAGGACAGTCTCTCACTGACATATGTACAAACTCACACAAGGGACATTTCTTCTGTCTGGCTAGCTTAAACACACACACACACCCTCAAATGACCTCCTGGCATCGCCGCATATGGTGCTTTTCATCTGTAAATCATTGAAATGAAAGGATCAGACTCCTTTGGGATGGGCTATAATGGAATCCATTCAGCGGGGCAATATCCAATTCGGTTATTCACAGCTCGTCTGTTTCTTTAATCTTAGCCCCGCCACACTTCAATTTGATTTTATTGTCCACATTTAGGGGGTATATAACCTAAAAAATAGTGTAGAATTGCAACGAAATGGGTTCGCCGTCAGATTCGGTGCATTAGTTCTACCTAAAACGCTTGCGTCTAACACACACCCAAAGTTCGTAATTAGTTTTATTTTTCAGTTTAGAGTCATGGGCCTCTTCAGAACTTAAATTTCTTCAGTCAATAATCAGAAGCTTTAGTAACCAACTTCATATGTACAGCATGTTTCATACATGAAATCCAGCTCAGAGTGCTTTACATTGAAAGAAGCAGAAAAAAATCCTTCATGGGCGTCCGGGTAGCGTAGCGGTCTATCCCGTTGCCTACCAACACGGGGATCGGCAGTTCGGATCCCCGTGTTACCTCCGGCTTGGTCGGCCGTCCCTACAGACACAATTTGCCGTATCTGTGGGTGGGAAGCCGGATGTGGGTATGTGTCCTGGTCGCTGCACTAGTGCCTCCTCCGGTCGGTCAGGGCGCCTGTTTGGGGGTGGAGGGGGAACTGGGGGGAATAGCGTGATCCTCCCACACGCTACGTCTCTCTGGCGAAACTCCTCACCATCAGGTGAAAAGAAGTGGCTGGCGACTCCACATGTATGGGAGGAGGCATGTCGTGGAGCAGCGACCGGGATGGCTCTGAAGAGTGGGGCAATTGGCCAGATACAATTGGGGAGAAAGGTGGGGGGGGAATAAAATCCACAAAAAAAAATAATCCTTCATTCTTCTTCTCTTGTGCCCGTTCTCTCAGACATTGACCCCATGAACGTAAGCCCGGCCGGTCCTTTGGTGGCCAAGCTAGGAGACACGGTGGAGATGCAGTGCAAGACCAAGGCCTCCAGCTCACACACTGTCCACTGGAAGAAGGTACTCTCCACCTCCAGCTCTGAGTCTTCCCTTCCTGCCTCCTTTTAAAATGAAAAGGGGTGTTTTGGTTTTTTTTCTTGTGCTGAGAGACTGACATCTCTTGTTCACCCTGACATCCACCCAGTGTCTTTCTGAGCATCACATTTTATAAATAGCCCACATCTCCCTACAGCACTGATGGATCAGGGATATCACAGGAAGTCGGATCAGTTCATCTGGACACAACGTTTACTGAGAGAAACGTTTCATAATGCCCCTTTTCCACTGCATGGTACCGGCTCAACTCGACTCTACTCGCTTTACTTTTTGGGATGTGGTTTTCCACTGCAGGTAGCGTCCCCTCACGGCGAAGCCCCGCTGGTCATTTGTGGGCATGTTGACTAGTTTTTCCTCCCTTGTCTACCAGCGCCCCACACGAGTGTTTCATTTTCACAAAACAAGACCAACTCTAAATGTGTGCTTCACATGAACAATATTCACTGACAACACATAATTTTCTACATGGATAGATTATCAACTATAAAACAGGTTTCATAAGACTCACGTTTGGCATTTCCTGGTTATAAACACAGCTGTTCAATTTCTCTCTGACCAATCAGTGGTCAGATTTTATTTATATTTAAATCAGTTATTTATTTATTTTAGAAGATTTTTTTTGAAAATAAATATATAAATAAATATACATATAGTTAGATTTTCGTCCATAGGGTTAGTGGTTGTGTCAGGAAGGGCATCCGACGTAAAATTTTGCCAGATCATTATGCGGATTGACAAGACCGCCATCGGTGTTGTGCCCTCACAGGGTACCGATGGAAACCGTCGATTCCGCTGTGGCGACCCCTGGGAAACAGGGAACAAGCCGAAAGGAGAAGAAGAAGAAACATATAGTTAGATTTTATTTATTTATAGTGGTATTTTCGTGTCACCTTTTGGTATCAGCTCAGCTCACTTGGAACCTCGACGGAGGTGGTACCAAAAAAAGTACCTGGTACTATCCCGAACTTTTGCCCAATGGAAAACCAAAAAAAGCGAATAGAGTCGAGTTGAGCCGTTACCATGCAGTGGAAAAGGGGCATAAGTGACCTCTTCAGTCTCAACTGACTGCAGGTGTCCCACCCTTATAAACAACACAGTGGCATAATGACTGAAACCAACGACCAGTTTCATACGCAGATATGAGCGTGACCTTAATTAGAGTTACAATGGCCATGTGTACTATTCACAGAGGACTGGGGAATGGTTGCAATCACAGCATTGTAAGATGGTGGCAGATGTACTGTTAAGCCCCCCCCCAGGGATGGTCGTTCCCTCTTCACAGAGGTGGCCTCTTCGACTCCCCGTTCAAACCAGCGTTCCTCCCTGTCAAGGATGTCCTCATCCCTGAAAGAGTGGCCACTGGCCTGTAGATGGTGTAGACTGTGGAGTCCTGGCCTGACACGTTAGCTCCTCATATATTTTATAATTTCATTATAATTGCATTATCCTGTTTCAGTGTTGCATTGTGTAAACACAACACCCATTGCACGTCATCCGTCTTGGGAGAGAGACCCCTCCTCTGTTGCTCTCCCTGAGGTTTCTTCCTGTTGTTTCTCTCTGTTAAAGGTTTTTTTAGGGAGTTGTTCCTTATCTGATGCGAGGGTTTAAGGACAGGATGTTGTGTTGCTGTAAAGCCTCCTGAGGCAAACTTGTAATTTGTGATGATGGGCTACACAAAGAAAAATTGACTTGACCTGACTTGTTCCATCCTCTTGGCCAGGGTCTGTTTAGTTTCCCCGATGTACAAGTCACGGTGATCCTCCTGGCACTTAACAGCAGACATGATATTGCTCCGTTTGTGCCGGGTGGACCTGATCCGGTCGCCATCTTACAGTTCTGGATTGCAACCATTCCCCGGTCCTCTGTGAACAGTACACACGGCCTTTCTAACTCCAGTCAATAGTCACGCTTATCTGAAACCGATCATTGGTTTGGGATGTTATGCCACTGCCCCCCCCTCCATTTCTCCCCAATTGTATCCGACCAATTGTGTCTGTAGGGACAACCGGCGATCCCCATATTGGTAGGCAACAGAATAGACCGCCATGCTACCCGGACAGCCGGGTACAATTGGGGAGAAAAACAGGGGGGAGAAGGTAGATACAGAAATAGGAAGTATTAGTGTAAGTGTTGTGTCATCTGCATTGTGTGTGTGTGTGTTGCCCCCAGGGTTCTCAGGTGCTGTCTCAGTCTGGGGTGCTGTCGCTGACCGGAGTCAACTATGACAATGCTGGAGAGTACGTTTGTGAGGGCGCTGTGCCGTCAGTGACAGGACTGACTGCACAGACCAGTGTCAACCTTACAGTCAGAGGTAACACACACACACCACACACACACACACAAACTTACCAACTTGTTTCCCTCATGTAAAAGACAGGGTCCTCTTCCCACGACGTTCACGCGTGTGAGTCCGCCAGGCCTCCTGGGTAGGGGGTGTGTCATGGATAAAACGACAATCGAGCAAGTTAACAATAGGCACTGTGTTGCTGGGTGTCGTCTTAGTGTGAGGAAGGAAATTCCTACCGTCTTACATAGCTGAAGCATCATGAAATGCTTCTCTGTTGATTAGCCATTAGCCAGGGAGGAATGATGATGATGTGTGTGACTAGTTTACGATGAAATATTCTCTCTCTCTGCCTCCCCTACTTTTTTGTTTCTCTCTCTCATTGCAGGAAAACCTATGATTGAGGCTCCAGTTAATGGACACGTGGGGAAGGAAGGAGACATGGTGACTCTGAGGTGCGCTGCCCACGGCTACCCGGCCCCCCAGTTCACATGGAAGCCCTCAGGAAAAGAGGTGTGAGAGTGAACAAGTACAACAGGACATTTATGGAGGCAACACATAGTTGTTATATATATACACACACACACACACACACACACACACACACACACACAAAGACTGTTGTGTGGAATTCAGGGAGGCGGTAAGACAGGTGCTGGGTGGTAGTGAAGAGCTGAAGAAGGAAGACTGTTGTGTGGCATTCAGGGAGGCGGTAAGACAGGTGCTGGGTGGTAGTGAAGAATTGAAGAAGGAAGACTGTCGTGTGGAGTTCAGGGAGGAGGTAAGACAGGCACTGGGTGGTAGTGAAGACTGTTGTGTGGTGTTCAGGCAGGAGGTAAGACAGGCACTGGGTGGTAGTGAAGACTGTTGTGTGGTGTTCAGGCAGGAGGTAAGACAGGCACTGGGTGGTAGTGAAGAGTTGAAGAAGGAAGACTGTTGTGTGGAGTTCAGGGAGGAGGTAAGACAGGCACTGGGTGGTAGTGAAGACTTGCAGAAGGAAGACTGTTGTGTGGAATTCAGGGAGGAGGGAAGACAGGCACTGGGTGGTAGTGAAGAGTTGCAGAAGGAAGACTGTTGTGTGGCATTCAGGGAGGCGGTAAGACAGGTGCTGGGTGGTAGTGAAGAGTTGAAGAAGGAAGACTGTTGTGTGGAGTTATGGGAGGAGGTAAGACAGGCACTGGGTGGTAGTGAAGAGTTGAAGAAGGAAGACTGTTGTGTGGTGTTCAGGGAGGAGGTAAGACAGGCACTGGGTGGTAGTGAAGAGTTGAAGAAGGAAGACTTGTGTGGAGTTCAGGGAGGAGGTAAGACAGGCACTGGGTGGTAGTGAAGACTGTTGTGTGGTGTTCAGGGAGGAGGTAAGACAGGCACTGGGTGGTAGTGAAGACTTGCAGAAGGAAGACTGTTGTGTGGTGTTCAGGCAGGAGGTAAGACAGGCACTGGGTGGTAGTGAAGAGTTGCTGGATGGCTGGGCAACCACTGCAGAAATAGTGAGGGAGACAGCTAGGAAGGTACTTGGTGTGTCATCAGGACAGAGGAAGGACGACAAGGAGAGTTGGTGGTGGGACGAGGAAGTACAGCAAAGCACACAGAGGAAGAGATTGGTGAAGAAGAAGTGGGATAGTCAGAGAGATGAAGAAAGTAGACAGGAGTACAAGGAGATGCGGCGTAAAGTGAAGAGAGCGGTGGCGGAGGAAGAGGCGTGTGGTGAGTTGTATGAGAGGTTGGACGCTAAGGGAGGAGAAAGGGACCAGTACCGGCTGGCTGGCCAGAGGGAGCGAGCTGGGACGGGTGTGCAGGGTGGAGATGGAAATGTGCTGAATGTGTTTACAGCTTCGGTACTGCGGCTCAACATGACAGCTGCAGAAGTCACAAGGAAATATACCACTGCATAGTTCGAGTCCGATGTCAGCGGTACTGTACCTCCCCAGCGGGGTTGTTTGAGTGCTAATATCGACTCATTTTGTCGGCGATCAATATTAATATTAATTAACCTGTTACTTAGTAACCTTGGTAACGGTGGTGGGCATCTCTTTAATGCGGCCTAAGAAACAGATTGGGTTGCGTGGACTGTTCGGTCATCTGTTCAGTAATGCCGGTAACGGATATTTGCATAATTTTCAATTAGAAGTTGAAACTTGAGATCTGTTCTGTGAAAGCGGTGTGTTAAATTGTAAAGGCAACGCAAGTGAGAGAATCAAAAGGAGCTCAGAGCGGCTCAGAAATATTAAATGGTCCCCTTTCGTTTGGTCGCGATGTAGTAATTGAAAAAAATGTCATGAGTTAGCGTTTCTAAACAGGCCCTTAGGATGAATTAGGTTCATAATTCATGCGACATTCAACTTCTCTTTCACCCCTCCCTTCTCCCCTCTGGCTTCATGCCCAATTTGCTCCTCCAACCCCCCCCCTTTCCTGCTCCCTCTCATCTGTACCACCCCAAACCCCTCCGTACCTCCCCAGTCGGTGACAGTGGAAGGTACCAAGGTGGTGAGCAGCGTCACCCTGGAGGCCAACGCCGGGGTCATGAAGGACGGGGTGATCTGCGAGGCCTCCAACGAACACGGAACGGACAGCAAGACCTTCGCCATATCCATCAGAGCAGGTTGGTGCAGGACATGATGATGACACTATCAGGGTTTTATTCAGGTCCCCCATCTTCTATATACAGTAAAGTAGAGCTCTAGTCGATCTGTATTTCTCCCTCTTGTAATTTGGAGTGACCCTGCGTTCAAAACGACTAGCGTCGCTCTGAATCTGCACATCTGCACTTAAATCCAAATTTACAAAACCACCTGCGATTGGTTATTTTCTGATGTTTTGTAGCATTTTTCTTCAGTGATTGGTCTGCTTGAGTTGCCATGGTGACACTTGCACCATACATGCATAATGATAATAAATTTATGTGGTGGCGCAGTGGTTACTGCAGTCGCCTCAGAGCAAGAAGGTCCTGAGTTCGAGCCCCGGGGTAGTCCAACCTTGGGGGTCGTCCTCTGTGTGGAGTTTGCATGTTCTCCCCGTATCTGTGTGGGTTTCCTCCCACAGTCCAAAGACATGTTGGTCAGGTGAATCGGCCGTACTAAATTGTCCCTAGGTGTGAATGTGTGTGTATATCGGCCCAGTGTGATGACCTGGCGGTCTGTCCAGGATGTCTCCCCGCAACCCTGAGAGCAGGATAAGCGGTTCTGATAATGGATGGATGTGAACACCCAGGGGTTAGGGTTAGAAAAACGCTTTGTCTTTTCCGTTTCTTTATGGTTTTGTCTTCCCTACCCTGTAAAACTGCGACCTAAGGGCGTCCGGGTGGCGTGGCGGCCTATTCCGTTGCCTACCAACACGGAGATCGGCGGTTCGAATCCCCATGTTACCTCCGGCTTGGTCGGGCGTCCCTACAGATACAATTGGCCGTGTTTGCGGGTGGGAAGCCGGATGCGGGTATATGTCCTGGTCGTTGCCCTAGCGCCTCCTCTGGTCGGGGGGGAGGGGGAACTGGGGGGAATAGCATGATCCTCCCACACGCTACATCCCCCTGGTGAAACTCCTCACTGTCAGGTGAAAAGAAGCGACTGGCGACTCCACATGTCTCGGAGGAGGTAGTCTGCAGCCCTCCCTGGATCGGCAGAGGGGGTGTAGGGGCAACTGGGGCGGGCTCAGAAGAGTGGGGTAATTGGCCGGATACAACTGGGGAGAAAAAGGGAGGGGGGGGCGGGAAACTGCGACCTAACTCCTGTCTCTCTCTGTCTCCCTTCCAGCTGCTGACACCAGCAATGCCAACAGAGGTAGAGCCCTCTCCTTCTCCCTCCTCCTTCTCCTCTCCTCCCTCCTTCTGTCAGGACTTTGTGTTGTACAGACCCTGTAATGTAGACCCCCACAGCTCCCTCCTCCCGAACAACCCCCCCCCCCAACCAGCCAACCACTCTCTCTCCCCCTCCACTGTACTGTCACCTTGTATATTTCCCCTCTCTTGCTACCAAACACTGTGGATATTGTATATTGTTCTTCTTCTCTCTTTTTGTCATCTTTGTATGATGTCTGTCCTATATTTTGTGGATGCTACTACGACTTTTTTCTGGCCCCTCGGGGGACAATAAAGGAATCTATTCTATTCTATTCCTACCTTCTCTTCTCTTCCTTGCCTGGTGTCTCTCTGTTTGGTATCTCTTCCTTCCAACTGCATTCTGGTCTCTGAATGGCCCGTGTGTGCGATGCCGTGTCCGTAACCTTAGTGTGTGTGTGTTGTCAGCGGTGTGCGTAGTGGGTTGCTGTAGCTGGTGTATGTGTTGTTGCTTTGCTGTGCCATGGGACTGAGGAACTCTCTCTCTTTCAAAGTGCTGCTGTCTGGGAACCCTGTGCTTAAGTCAGGTCTGTACTGCTAACCTACTGACTCTGTGTGTGGTGTTCGTCTGTGTGTTCCTCCGGGTGTGCACGAGATGTGCGAGTGTATGTATTTTGTATTGCTATAGTTGTGAGATGTCAGACTTCTTGGGTTTTTACTGAAAACGAGGGTATTCTTACCTTTTTTTTTTGGCGCTTCGACTGAGGGAATTCAGCAAGCGCCTCTCTCCAGGGTTAGAGGTCAACTTTTGGAAAATAATGATTGACATGGCGATCGACCAATCAGGCACCCCGCAGTCCCCCCGACGATGAACTCCAACACCCCACTGAAAACAGCAGAGAGCAGCATTAAGACAACAGATAAATGTGAGATTGGGGGTGTCCGGGTAGCGTGGTGGTCTCTTCCGTCGCCTACCAGCACGGGGATCGGCAGTTCGAATCCCCGTGTTACCTCCGGCTTGGCCGGGCGTCCCCACAGACACGATTGGCCATGTCTGCAGGTGGGAAGCCGGATGTGGATATGTGTCCTGGTTGCTGCACTAGCGCCTCCTCTGGTTGGTCAAGGTGCCTGTTCGGGGAGGGGGGGGTAGCGTGATCCTCCCACACGCTACGTCCCCCCGGTGAAACTCCGCACTGTCAGGTGAAAAGAAGCGGCTGGCGACTCCACTTGTATCGGAGGAGGCATGTGGTAGTCTGCAGGACCCGGGGTGGCTCAGAAGAGTGGGGTAATTGGCCGGGTACAACTGGGGAGAAAAAAGGGGGGAAAAAATCCCCCCCCCCAAAAAAACAATAATGTGAGGTTAGTTCATAGACATCTCTAATGGAAATAGTAAGAAATTATAATATAACGAATGCTGTCTCACGCCATCCGTTGCCTTTTTGTGGCGACTCATAGGGCAGCGGATACGACCAAGGTTAATCTTGAAAGTCTGTCAGCCATCATGACAGTAACTGGGGGGGGGGGGGGGGGGGGGCTTGCAGAAATGTTGCAAAAAGTGAACAGTAAAATGGGTCCTATATAAAAAGCAGGTTTTTTAGGGTTAGATTTATGCTAATGTTAGGCTAAAGACTTAATTCAGGCCTGTATTGTAAGGAATAAGATTAAAGGATAATTCCGCTTTTTTCCCCCCAACCTGGTTCTTAATTTTGCATGAAGCCGCTGAATAAGAAGGTGGAATAACTGATGCACACGGTGGCGAAAACTGAGAATGAGACCCGGGTTGTGCAGAAATCTTGGAATTATCCTTTAAGTAATGTCGTTTGTGATGTGATGTTTGTCGGTTGGTGTTCATTAGTGTGTCAACACAAGTATAGTAATACAAGTGGATGTGTTGGAGCGGGTGGATGGGTGTGTGCTGGGTTTGTGTCTCCTGGGCTTTGGGTGGGTTGTGTGTGTGTGTGTGTATAGGTCACACACCTATACGTCCATCACATTTCAGCCATTGCAGTCAGAAGTTTTACTAACCCTGCATCCCACACCTCCACCTCTCTCCTCCCTACCCTCCCCCTCTCGTCTACCCATACATCCATCTTTTTCCTCCGGACCCCCCCAACACACACACACACACATACCCTTGATTTACATTTGAAATTAACACCCATACCCCTCAATGACCCCCCCCCCTCAATCAACCACACCACCTCCACCCCCCATTGGATGCCTTTCACCCTCTCCCATGTGATTCATTCCCCACCTCCTCCCCGACCCGTTCACCTATCTCTAATTCCACCATACCTCCCTCCCCGCTCCTCCCTTACTCAACCCCCCCCCCCCGGTCTATGACAATCACCCCTCCCGCCACACCGTGCCCTCCCTCCTTACCTCATCCAATCACTCCTACATACCCCCTCCCCCCAACTCCCACTCCATCTCTCCCCTCCGTTGCGGCGGTGTAGCTGACAGGCAGCAGGGCGGCTCCAGCGGGGTGGTGATAGCCGTAGTGGTGTGTGTGCTCCTGCTCCTGCTGCTGGTGGCCCTCCTCTACTTCCTCAACAAGAAGGGCAAACTGCCCTGCAGCAAGACGGACAAGAAGGAAGTGTAAGTAGAGAGGAGTGTGTGTGTATGTGTGGTGTGTGTACTATTTGTGATGTGTGTGTGTGTGCAGTGGGGATATTGCAGTCATTGAACTGAAAGCCATGGTTGGTATATTCACTTATTACATCTCTACCCTTTTTTTTTGTTTGTTTTTGTCTTCTTTCTTTACCCCTGTTCTATTTCTTTTTTCTTTTTTTTTTTTTTTTTTGCTTATCATCACATCTCTAATATCCATTTCTCTTTTTCCTTCCTTCTTTCTGGATGTATTTCTTACTTCCTTTCTGCCTTCCTGTAATTCTGTATTTCTTCTGTCTTTCCTTATTTCTGTGCTTTCTTACTCTCTTTCATCTTTATTTCTCTCTCCCCCTCCCTCGGCAGGGCAAGTGGGGAGGTGAACAACGATATTGTGGTCGAGATGAAGACAGAGAAGGCAAATGAAGAGGCTGGACTCCTCAACAAGAGACCAGCAACAGAACAGGTCAGACCCAGCAAAAGCTGACACACACGAGGCAGGCAGGTAAACAAACACCACAGGGTCAGTAGCGGGTGTAAGACTGTGGCGGTCTCGGGCGTCCAGGTAGCGTAGCACTCTATTCCCTTCCCTACTAACATGGGAATCGCCGGTTCGAATCCCCGTGTTGCCTCCGGCTTGGTCGCGCGTCCCTACAGACAGAGGGGGGTGGAGCAGCGACCAGGATGGCTCGGGAGAGTGGGGTAATTGGCCAGATACAATTGGGGAGAAAAACAACCCCCCCCCCCAAAAAAAAAGATTGTGGTGGTCTCGAGCTCAATGTCTGGTTGAGATGGGCTGCAGACCAGGTGGAGGATTTGCCATGCACAGCTAGCGCTACATTAAAGTGTCATGCTACGTTAACTTTGAATGGAGGATCATGACCCGCAGACTGCAGAGTCAAGTCAACATGACCTCACTGTCATGGCCAACCAACTGTGAATACCGGCACAGATGTGGAGGCTCTCCGAGGATACACTAGACCGGCGTGGGCTCTTCTGTCATTTTCCTTCAGTGTCAAATGACACGTGAATATTTCGCACATCATTCAGTATTTGCTACCGTAGTATTTCAAACTGAATGTGAAAGTGCACCAGTAGCATATAATAGCCATGATAAATGCAGACTATGAACATAATCTACAGGGAGTATTTACTGCTGAGGCTAGGAATATTTATCACTAGCAGAGGTGCCCAGCGCTGCCCGGGGAAAATGTTCCCACCAAAACAACCAACACGATCTGAATTTTACGATATAGTCGATGATGAAATATAGGATAATTTATGATATGATACATGTGATAAATCTTATTAACGAAAATTATCAAATGTCATAATTTTCAACCTCAAGCTTCTTTGCCAATGTGTGTATTAATCGCTCGGTGCTGGAGCGCCTCAAGGTAAACCACCTTGCGTGTCTTACTATTTGGAGCTAGGACAGAAAGCTTTCTGCACTACCAGTTCTGGAGGCAGCTACATACAAGTGGCCATGTGAGAAACATGGAGCGGAAAGATTTACTCCAATCGTGTTAAAAGTCTGTCCTTAGGCTTTGTTGATGGTCATTGCAAAACATGGCTTGCAGGGAAAGTGAAGTCTGCAAAACCGGAAGGGCAGCTCGGAGTCGGAGGGAATAAGGGGTATCCTTGGTAAGAGGATGACTTCTCCCAAATGAAAATGATCAAATGTCATAATTTTCAAGCCTTTCATCAAGCTTCTTTGCCAATGTGTGTATTAATTGCCGCAAATCGCCACAAAATAAACTCAATTTTGCAAATAAATCAAATTTTATGAAATATTTTTCAAACTGTGCAATCCTTGGAAAGTGCCGATTGTAAAGATACCTTTCTTTTTGTTCTACAATGAGTATTTCTGGAGTTTTAAGCGAACATACAAACATACACGCTCTCATTTTTCCAGCATTGGAAAAAGTATTCATCTCGTATCATTCATTCTTTGTTGAGAGATGGCACGGATGGTATTCATATCACCCTTTGAGGATGTCAGTTTCCTGATTTCTTAAAAAGAAATAAAATTTCTTTCGTTTTCATGCCGTCAGTCACTTTATAAGCTTGGTGGTCAGATTTTTCAGTTAAGTCCATATCTCATTGTGGATTCATACCCGTGGTCGCCATTATCATCGTAGGCAGCAACCATTATCAAACTTGCAAGTGATGATATTTTCTTTTCTCGGCAGTGAGAAACCGCAAGTGACAGAAGAATGGACGGAGAGATGAAGGGATGGAGGACCACAGTCATGTAACAACAGCAGGGCTAGTTTTTATGTGTACAATGGAGGGGTGGATGGCTGAGGTGGACGACGAAAGACGGAATGCATTGCCATCGGTGTATGTAGATGGGTGTGTTTTCTAATATGGAAATGGGTTTGATTTGGGAATCGTGGGAGGTGTGCACAGCACTGGGTATGCTTGTTTTGCAACCTGGAGCACAACCGCCGCCTGGCTGTTTGCCAATTTGCTGAGCTATGGCTTCAAATTAAGCATTTTTAACTCCACCTCATTCAAGCTGCTCCAGGTTTCAAATTATTCACACCCGAAATCATAACGTGGGCACCATTTGATTCTAACTCTTATCTACCAATCACATCCCTGGTTGACACCATTTCACAGTAGCAGTATGAAGCATGGCGTGGCGGACGCTCTCCGAACACAGCGGCGGCTTTCTTATTACCTACACCAAATGAAACGTGAAATGTCATTAGCGTTTTAGGTTTAGTCTCTGGGGAGTGTGTGTTCACGCCGTGTTGCACCAGTTTTGTAGTGGAATCATTTTGTCATTTATTTCTCTAAATGCAATTGTAACACTGTGGTGACTGTTGTGTTTTGGAGTCTGCACTTATCCTGTTTTCTGTACCTGTGGGTATAAGGGTCCTATGGATATACTCTTCCTATGGCTATACTGTTCCTATGGGTGTGCTGTTCCTATGGCTATACTGTTTCTATGGGTGTGCTGTTCCTATGGGTACACTGTTCCTATGGCTATACTGTTCCTATGGGTACACTGTTCCTATAGGTACACTGTTCCTATGGGTATACTGGGGATAAACAATAATCACAAACTGTCAAGCTGTTTCATATAATTCAACGAGCGACGATTGAATGGTTGTGCAAAAAAATATTTAACCGCTGAAAATAGGCAGAAATGGTTACCAAGTTTTAGCTGCAAGAACTTTTTTTTTTAAATTTGCCATCTTTGAAAGCCCCCCCACCCCCGTCTCCTTGGAAAGCTGTTTCGTTGACAGCAGTCTGCACATTTGATAACGTAAATCCTTTCCCTAATTCCCTGCCTTTTTACTTCCAGCCACAAACGACACAAGCTATTGGGTTGTACAAATTTGTTTTTGCCATTTCCAACAAACGTGTATATTGTGCGTCATCGTGTCAGTTGCTTACTTTTGTTTTTTTGCGCTTTCATGTTTTCTCTGTAAATGCGAATTCTGCGCACGCTGTCTTGTCAAGCGCGAGGCCTACGGTTCACGATGTGGAGCAGAGTGTTTCTGGCCCGGGCTTCATTCGTTCATGCTCCGATTTGCCTTTTCTCCACAGAGCTTTTCACCACTCGCGACGTTTTCCTCCAAAGCGAAGCCCGTTGTCGCGGCACTCGTCGGTTCCACTCCAAATTATTCCGCATCTGGAAAATTGGGCTAATCTGGTTCTGGGGAAACAGGGGAACGTATTTCCATCCCTTCTTGACAATCCCAGGCCGTCTCTGTTGTTTCCAGATGGGGGAGTGGGGGGGTGGGGGGGGTTCCATAATGTACATTTTGTTAGGTCAAAATGTGTTTGGGCTCGTGACGTGGCGTTCCGAGGGCACACTGACATCTCGTTTTCTTCTTCCCTCTTTCTTACGAGACTGTTTGCGGCGCACGAGCGCTACGATAGCGGGTTTGATGTGCCTTTTTCGTGCTATTTTACACTGGAACCAACGACCTTAATTGAAAAAAAAAAAGAAAAAAAAAAGGTCACCTCAAAACCACTATCTCTTCCTAACGAGGCCTGTTTTATTTGCTTCTTAACATGTCCTCTTACTGATCTTACCACGAACCAGGTGACCGCTGGTGAAAACCTGTGACCCGGGGCAAAGATGGATCAGTAAACCTTGAACGTCTTTATTTCTGTTTGTTTTATAAAAAAAAAAATATATTGTGACATAAAAATTCTCATTTGTTTGTGATTTTTTTTTTTATTATTATGAGGGGGATTCTTCTACTTTTGGTACTACTGAGCTGTGTCAGTTTTCCCCCCGCTTGTTGTTCTCGGAGAAGAAAGGAATGCTTCTCTTTCTGGACTTTCTCGTCTTCGGAGCTACTCCGAGTGATTTACTTCTCTCCCTGCTCGTATACTGTATATTTTGTGGTACGTACACTGTTGTGAGCTCTGTGGTGTGTCGATGTATTTTTTTTCCCGTTTCGACTGTGTAGATTTTATGATGACAAAACTCAAGATAAACCAACAACACCCCCACACATTCTCCGAGTCTTCATTTCGTAACCCCGTACGAGGTCAGCGGAGGGATGAGGGTCTCTGTTCAGTTGCTTGGAAAACACATCCAATTTGCAATAAATCACCAATTTCCACTGTAAATAGATTTTGTTTCCCCCCCCCACGACAATGCTTGTGACACGGCAGCAGTAAATTTGGAGTTTTATAAAATTCAGAGCTAATTCACTTCTAATAAAGTGGTGGTCGTAGCGGTTTATCATGGGAGTTTAAGTGTCAACCAACTAAAAAAAAAAGTTGCATTGAAAGAAATTTCAAATGCAGTTCAAACGGGAATGGATCTGGCTCCGACGGATTACTCCTGGTTCCACTGAAAAATATCCGAGCAAGCTGCACGTTTTCCCTGTTTAGGAACTTTGTGTAAACTTTCTCTAGACAATCGGGTATCTTACAAGTCTACCCAGAGAGTTTAGTTGGCGAACACGAACATGTTGCCTTTCTATTCGCCTTGTGTTTTATTTGTCAAAAAAGGCACATATCTGGGCGTCCGGGTAGCGTAACGGTCTACTCCGTTGCCTACCAACATGGGGATCACCGGTTCGAATCCCTGTGTCACCACCGGCTTGTGCAGGCGTCCCTGCAACACAATTGGCCATAACTGCCGGTGGGAAGCCGGATGTGTCCTGGTACTAGCGCCTCTTCAGGGTGGAGGGGAAACTGGGGGGAATAGCGTGATCCTCCCACGCGCTACGTCCTCCTGGTGAAACTCCTCACTGTCAGGTGAAAAGAAGTGGCTGGCGACTCCACATGTATCGGAGGACGCATGTGGTAGTCTGCGGCCCTCCCCAGATCGGCAGAGGGGGTGGAGCAGCGACCGGGACGGCTCGGTAGAATGGGGTAATTGGCCCCAAGATAGCATCCGGATGTGGGCCACTTCGGTCAATGATGCGGCACTGACGGCCTTCTTCTGGCCCTGACAAAATGGATGTGAGCCTGAAGTGGCCCACATAGCAGATATGGCCCAAATATGCCAAATCAAATGTGGGCCTTTTTTGGCAAAGACGCGGTGCTCTCGGCAACATGTAATCTGGATGTGACCCTGAAGTGGCCCGTGTGGTAAATGGTGAATATGGCCCAAATATCACAAAACAAATATGGTCCACCTTTGGCAAATATGTGGCACATTGCTATGGTTCGGTTCTGGCCCAGATCTGGCAAACAGGAGCAGACCACCCAAATGCCATCATTCCATGCGGTATGTGGGCCGGATGAAGTGTCGGGTGTTGGGCGGGTCCGGGCCACAGCAGTTTTGCTATCTGTGTAGAGTGGGGTAATTGGCCAAGTACAATTTGATGGGGAAAAAGCCAAAATAAAAAGGCACCCATCTAAATGCGTCTAATGTTAATTCTCTGCTCATTGCAGTGCTATAGTGTACGCTCAGCAAACCTACATTAACTAGACGCAGACAGGAAATCCATGCTCGAATGATCCACTGCCGTCTTGCAGGAAACTCTGAACCGCGCCGCTTCTCTCTTCTGAATGAATTTGTACTCGGGAAGAGTTGCACAATGCAAGATAATGGGGCAATGCAAGACTATTGATTCCTCCATGTTGGATTTATTAAAAGGTCAACGTGGCCTTTTTTTTTTTAACAGTCAGCTGCACACATTTGCAAGTCAAATTACTAAGATTTGAACTTGAGGTGAAAAAGTTGCTCTGCAACCAGAAGCAGGTTTTATTTTCCGCCCTTTGCCTGGTGTTCAGCCACTGTCAGCGGGAAGGACGACAAATTTTACAAGCATAAATGGATTAAACCGAGTTGCTTTCGTTCTGATGCGACCCCATGCGTGTCAGCAACACAATACAGACGTGTCGTGAGTTTGATTTACTCGTGTGATTCATTTTTCCAAGCCACTGATCCTAAAGTAGATGCTGGAGGCTACCCCGGTGCTCACTGGGCGGAAGGCAGGGAAACACCCTGGACGGGGTCACCAGACACACAAACGGGCACGTTCATGCACACATTCACACCCAGGGGCAACTTAGTGGTCTCTGACTCACCGGACTTACATGTCTTGGGACTGTGGGGGGGAAACCGGAGCAGAAACCCATGCAGACACGGGGAGAACGTGCAAGCTCCACACAGAAAGGACCCTGGCTGGCTGGCCGGCCGGGAATCGAACCCAGGACCTTCTCGCTGTGGGGCAACAGCGCTAGCCACCGGGCCACACTTTCCACATGCACCTTTTCCTCGTATGATGTCATTAAGTTTGGATTTTGTCCCACGTATTAACAGCTGTGTAATGCAGACTCATTTTTTGTTTATCACCATGATAGTCAATTTTAACACCACTAAGGAAATACCAACATTCAACTACTACTACTACTACCACTACTACTTTTGGCTGCTCCCATTAGGGGGCGCCACAGCGGATCATCCGTCTCCGTCTCTTCCTGTCCTCTGCATCTTCCTCTGTCACACCAGCCACCTGCATGTCCTCCCTCACCACATCCATAAACCTCCTCTTTGGCCTTCCTCTTCCCTGGCAGCTCCATATTCAGCATCCTTCTCCCAATATACCCAGCATCTCTCTTCCACACATGTCCAGACCATCTCCATCTTGCCTCTCTTGCTTTGTCTCCATGGTTCATGTTTCAATATAATGAACCTGTTATATAAGTATAATAAAAAAAAAATATATATGAGTATAATTAACCATGTTTCAGTATAATGAATGAAGACAGACGTGTGGTGTCAAGTCCAGTAACCATGTTAGAACAGATACAAGTCCCTGTGTGCGGGGCCGACAGCTTCCTAACTGCTTCCGGCATATGACAGCCTGGCTAGTCGATTACCCATCACCTAGACCCCGCAGCATTGTCCTTTTCAATAGGACATGCAAACACAACAGCATCACATTAAGCTCTTAGAATACAAATACATTCTGACATAACAACTCTTAACCTGGACACAAACATAACAACCAAACAACTGTTCCTTAGGTTGCCATCTAACATTTTAGAAGAGTCCTTGCTTACAAATTGAGCCTGTCTAGAAATACCAACATTCAGCTAAAAACAACAACAACAACAAAAACATTAGATATTTCCTATTTTATAAAATATATCTGAAATTCCATGTTTGGATATTAAACAATGGATGTATATATATATATATATACACACACACATACACATATATGTGTGTATGTGTATATATATATATATATATACACACACACACACACACACACACATCTCCATCATCCAAACTGCTATCTGCTCTCGGGGCTGGATAGCAGATGACACACATATGACATTTATTAGTTTTTTTTTAAATATTTGAACAGCCTGTCCTCCCAACTGTGCCCCAACACCCCCCCAATATATAATTCACAACAATTACCTTGTTATATTTCAAATGTACGCCATTTCAACAGTGCCCTGGCCCCTAAGGCCCAATTTATACTCCAAATGTCGGCTAGCGGACAGATGTCGCTCGACAATTTTGACATCACGAGAGACACTTTATGTCTACCAGGGCTGTCGTGTACACGACACATTTTCTTATGTCATTTGGAGCATAAATTGGGCTTAAATGCTTTTCAAAACAAACCCCAGTCCCATTGGCTGTAATGTTTTCTACCCCCTCCATTGGTTGCTGTGCATCATAAGTGCCTACCCCATTGGTTGTTACAGTTTGAAGGTTTCCCCATCTGATTGGTCGCTGTCCAACCGAAATTAGGGGTGCGATGCTGGAGCCTATCCCAGCAGTCATTGGGCAGCAGGTGGGGAAACACCATATATATATATATATCTCCAATAAGCCCTAAAAATTGCTTTTCACAGGGATGGGCCTCCAAGTCTTTGAAGAATTAGGCATCATCATCATCGTGTCAGACAATCCATCATAATTGTAGTAATCTTTTCACGTCACGTTATATTCGGCACCATTTGAGGGCAAAATGTCTTGGGGAAGATCGATGGGGCCGGATTTGCTAGGAAACTCCCCGTGCACACCCATTAACATGCATAGCTGGAGAAGTTAAGTGTAGGAGGAAATTGTGTCTGGCAATGCGGCGAAGCCGCCCCAGAATGTTGCTCATCATTAAACATCATTTCTGAGAGCTCGACACATCAGAGCGAAGACACGAGCCTGTCACCAATCACACCGCTTTTCCTGTGATTTATTCTTGCATGAATTCGTCTCACGAAAGGCCCGAGGTGACGAACGCTCCCCCTAGAAAATCATAACCAAACTATCCCATCTGGCGCCATTGTTTAATCCCTTTTGGATTCAATCAACGTTATGCAAATGTCTCCTTGCGCTGATGGACTGATGCTTTGTGACGGGGAAGATGAGACACGAGGCGGCTCGTGTTCTACAACAACATCCCTCAAAGGCTGTTTAAAAGACTGTGGTGCAATCTTTTACTCCTTTTTATATCCGGAGTAGAAAGGGATCAATCAACAGAGGGAGGTGTGCCGCGCAGAAACCCTCCCTGCATCAATATGTACTAGGGCTGGGTGTTGGGGAGAATCTGGCGATACGATACGTATCACGATACGGGAGTTACGGTTCAATATATCGCGATACTGTAAGAAAGGCGATATATCGTGACTTCATAGGCCTGTGTTCTTTGCGCTTATGCTACTTCCTGCCTCAGTTTACGTCGTTGGGTTGGAGTGGAAGAGTCAAATGGCTGAAGATAGACCACAACACTGCCATCTAGCGGTCGTGGGGGTTACACACAACACCAAATGTTTGTCACAAACCTTTACATGTAAACAATACGAACCGATATCGTAGTTTTGAGAATGGATACAGTATCACAAAAGATAATATCGCGATACTCGAGTCTATCGATCATTTCTTACACCCCTAATGTTTGCTGAGTAATTGTAATGGGGGCTATACTAATCTATCGTCACCATGACCATTGAGCAAATCTAATAGTCCTAGATCCACGATCCTTAATTAGAGCAATGACACTTTTTGTGCAGGACAGGTAACTGCGCAAAATTCTATTGAAAATCTAAAATATCTACTTTTTCCCCCCATGGCATGGAATAATCCCGACCACTCACATCTCAAAAGGACAATTGCAACTTTTTTACAACCTAGGCTTTCCATTTTGGACGTTGGCGTTTTGCACCAGCTCCATTGTGGAGATATTGAATTGGGGACCACCGTTGGACACAGATTTACACTAGTGTATAACGGGGCAACAGAACATGAGCGTGTTTCAACAAGTCCAGTCTGACCCAATTATCCCAAACCACCCATTTCGAAGTCAAAACAAAAGCGGAAGTTGAACGTTATGACCCGATCGCATTGCCGAGAAGCCATAGATAATGAGACACCAGTCTAACTAAGGCGTAAGGTTTTTATTATTTGTTTGTTTATTTATTTAAGAGGACAGATTTAAAGTGTGTTTCTCCTAACATGTCATTGTAGAGCTGTGTCCAGCGGTGATCTCGTACACACGATGGCAAAAACTGTCAAAATACTACCCACGTGGTAGAGAAAACAGAATTTCTTTCCTCTCCCTTTTTCTCCCCAACTGCATTACCCCACTCTTCCGAGCCGTCCCAGTCGCTGCTCCACCCCCTCTGCCGATCCGGGGAGGGCTGCAGACTACCATGTGCCTCCTCCCATACATATGACTATTCCCCCAATTGTGTCTGTAGGGACGCCCCAGACAGCATCCGGATGTGGGCCACTTCAGGCAACGATGCAGCACTGACGGCCTTCTTCTGGCCCTGACAAAATGCATGTGAGCCTGAAGTGGCCCACATGTATGATAGCAAATATGGCCCAAATATGCCAAATCAAATGTGGGCCTTTTTTTGGCAAAGATGCGGTGCTCTGGGCAACATGTGATCTGGATGTGACCCTGAAGTGGCCCGTGTGGTAAATAGTGAATATGGCCCAAATATCACAAAACAAATATGGGCCACCTCTGGCAAATATGTGGCACATGCGACACTGCTATGGCTTGGTTCTGGCCCAGATCTGGCAAACAGGAGCGGACCGCCCAAGCGCCATCATTCCATGCAGTATGTGGGCCGGATGAAAGTGTCGGGTGTGGGACGGGTCCGGGCTACAGCAATTTTGCTATCTGGGGGAAGTAACGCAGGGATTCGAACCGGTGATCCCCGTGTTGGTAGGCAATGGAATAACACTTGCCTGCGCTACACTCAGGGACGCCCTGAGAAAACAGAATTATCCTTTAAGGTTGTGCAACAGTGTGCGGTAACCGTGAAGTACTCCGGGACAATGTGGTCCATACACACACACACACACACACACACACACACACACACACACACACACACACACACAAATATATGGCCTGTCTTTGGTTGCAGGCTATATGAGCAGGAATGACGACCCCCACCCTCCCACCCCCTGTTCTGCTCGCCACCCATTAGGAAATTAAAAGTCTTGCAATTGACATGACCTGGGGAGGGGGCTGGAAATGTGCTCAGCATGCAAAGAACGCGAGCGGGCAGGACGAGTGGTGAATCAGGAAAAACGGATACATTTGTAAATGATCCATTTGGAAACAATGTTGCAAAAAAAATGTTTCTATATTTAAATGTGAACACACGTGCGGCAAACGGAGGGCTTTGAACCACCAGTAAAATTGTAGCAGTTATGGCAGCTCCCAGGACCACCCTCAAAATCCCGCCTCTTCCCCGTCCCGACCAATCACAGCGCAGAAGTAAGAAAGCCAGAGGCAGGAAGACGGAAAGTATAAATATTACACGCTGAACGGGGGTCCTTTCCTGTGATGGACCGGCGGCCTGTCCAGGGCGTCTCTCCGCCTGCCGCCCGACGACTTCTGGGACAGGCTCCGGCATCCCCGCGACCCCGAGAGCAGGATAAACGGTTTGGCTAACGGACGGATGGATTTAAAGGTTAAGGCTAGCTTTACGCCCTCACACGATTTGTGCTACAACTTATTTCAGGATGAAGTTGAGAGTTCAGAGATTTAGCCTGCGGGCTTGTCATACTGTATAAATCAGGGTAACATGATTATAATACATTTTAAAAGGAGGCCGTATATGTCCGTGTGCGGGACAGACGGGGTTGTTTTCTCTCCTTTCATTACCGCTAACCTCGTTCATCCTCCCAGAGTGCTTTGCGTCCTCCTCCTTAACTCGCTCTACTGGGAGCTCGATTCATGCAGCCTCCAGTGGACGTAGCGACAGCGGCTTTAATCTGATTTAGCCATTTAGTGTCAGCCTACTGAGGAATGACAGCCACGGTCTGTCCGCTGCCCAGCTCGCGCTCACGGCCACGCCGGCGGCTTGGTAGAAGGCCAGCCCAACACACACACACACACACACACACACACACACACACACACACACACACACACACACACACACACACACACACACACAGTCCAGCGGCTCAGGGTTGTTGGAGAGAGCGGTGACGGGGTGCGGGTGAGGTAGAGGGAGATGAATGATGGGAAGAAGCGAAGGAGGGAGGAGATAAACAACA
The DNA here is from genome assembly GCA_022114975.2 of Lampris megalopsis. Classification (NCBI taxonomy): domain Eukaryota; kingdom Metazoa; phylum Chordata; class Actinopteri; order Lampriformes; family Lampridae; genus Lampris; species Lampris megalopsis. Next base: position 2,392 of record JAJHIY020001833.1, on the reverse strand, counting down.
GAGACTTTTAGCACAGACAGAGAAGAAAGTGTGGGAGGGTGAAAGAGTGAATTGGAAATAGAATAAATATGGATTAAAGGAGGGGGGGGGTTCTCATCCAGATGGATAAATGGGTGGAGGTCCTGTCAAAAAGAAAAAAAGAAAAAAAGGAGAAGAGGAAATGAGAGAGAGAGGCGACTGGTGAAAAGGGGAAAGAGAGAATCGGAAGTGCCTTGTCAAGACGTCGTAAATCTCAGCTGACCCACGGCAATCAACCTGATTGCAATAAGTGAAGGGACAGAGAGGGAAGGAGGGAGGGGAGTGGGGGGAGAGAGGGGGGGAGGGGGGAGATGCATGCTGGAGAGATGGACAAAAATGAAGAATGAAAGAGCGTTTGTGCAATGAATGTGTTTATCTCTCTGGTTCCTGTGGTTACGCATCATGTGTGTGTCCATAATGAGTTTGCTGTGTTTAAGTGTATGTGTGTGTGTGTGTGTTCTTGTGTGTGTGTGTGTGTGTGTGTGTGGGGGGCGCAGCGGTAGAGAAACCGTGTGGGATCCCAGTGCAGGTACGAGTCACATGTGTCATCATACGTCACACACTCAAACAGCTCAGTGTGTGTGCGGCTGCATCCAGCTGCAGCATCTCTGACAGTATGTCACAGCGTGGTGTGTTACTCCCATTGATTGTGTCTGTAAGTGCACTATTACGCTGAGGGGCAGCTTTCGTCACCCCCCGTCTGAGCCCCCATCTGTTCGGGGTGTGTCACTGCGGAGAGCCGCAGCACCTGTGGCATATTTAGTTGTAATGACACAGCTGGTTGTGTTTTCCATTTAATTGGCTAGTATGTGTTGTACGTGTGTATTCGTGTATGTGCTACAATTTGAGCTCTCCATATGTGTGTGTGTGTGCTTGCATACACGAGTGTGCGTTTGCATATGTATGTGTGTGTCTGTGTACCCATGCATGTGCGAGCTCAGGCACGTGTGGGTGGAAACGATTTGCATAGCCATTGTGTGTTGATGCAGAAATGTATTTATCAGATTTGAAGGGAGAGCGCTCTACCCCCTCTATGAGCCATCACAGCTGATGGAATGGAATGATCAACTCACAAGGGTCAAAGGTCATTCCACAGTTAGTAGGTGCGTTTGTGTTTTTTTTTTCTTTTAGCGTGACATCGGGCGGCACGGTGGCACAGTGGTTAGCGTGGTCGCCTCACAGCAAGAAGATCACGGGTTCGAGTCCCGGGGTAGTCCAACCCTGGGGGTCGTCCTCTGTGTGGAGTTTGCATGTTCTCCCCCTGTCTGTGTGAGTTTCCTCCCACAGCCCAAAGACATGTAGGTCGGGTGACTCGGCTGTACTAAATTGTCCTTAGGTGTCAATGTGTGTGATAGCCTGGCGGCCTGTCCAGGGCGTCTCCCCGCCTGCCGCCCAATGGCTGCTGGGATAGGCTCCAGCATCCCCGTAACCCTGAGAGCAGGATAAGCTGTTCAGATAATGGATGGTTGACGTCTTCTTTTACAGCGATCCATCCATCCATTATCTGAACCGCTTATCCTGCTCAGGGTCGCGGGGATGCTGGAGCCTATCCCAGCAGTCATTGGGTGGCAAGCGGGGAGACACCCTAGACAGGCCGCCAGGCTATCACAGGGCCCACACACACACACACACACACACACACACATTCATACCTACAGACAATGTAGTATGGCCGATTCACCTGACCTACATGTCTTTGGACTGTGGGAGGACACCGGAGCCCCCGGAGGAAACCCACGCAGACACGGGGAGAACATGCAAACTCCACACAGAGGACGACCCGGGATGACCCCCAAGGTTGGACCACCCCGGGGCTTGAACCCAGAACCTTCTTCCTGTGAGGCAACCATGGTAAACCACTGCGCCACCCCGCTGCCCTTTACAGTGATCCATCAGATGCTTTCAAAAAGCATGAAAATGTACTTGAATCATGTGAACATGGAATAAAACCACAATAAAGATGAAGGTCCGGACGTTGTCCCGGACCGTTGTGGTGAAGAGGGAGCCGAGCTGGAAGACAAAGCTCTCGGTTTACCAGTCAATCTTCACTCCAGCCCTCACCTATGGTCATGAGCTTCGGGTAGCGGCCGAAAGGGTGAGATCGCGGATACAAGCGGCTGAAATGAGTGTCCTCCGTAGGGTGTCTGGGCTCAGCCCTAGAGACAGGGTGAGGAGCTCGGACACCCGGAGGGAGCTCGGAGGAGAGCCGCTGCTCCTTCGCGTCGTAAGGAGCCAGTTGAGGTGGTTCGAGCATCTGATCCGGATGCCTCCTGGACGCAAGTTATTTGGATCGAAAAGAAAAAACCAAACAAAAGGCTTGTGTAGTCTAAATGTGTGTGTGTTTGTGCGTGAGTGTGTGTATACATGAGATTGT
>JAJHIY020001832.1:0-63266 GCA_022114975.2 Lampris megalopsis | reverse complement strand
TTAGTGTTAAGTGGAGTTGTTTTCTTCAGATTGGTAGCAATGCTACCAGCTCGGCAGGGCAGCATGCCCGCTGTGGGAGGTGGAGGAATGGGGTTGAACAAATTGACATGCCGGTATGCAGTTAAATTGGCCTCGGTGGTCAAGTGCGCGGAGGAGTACTGCTCGGCGGTACACGTGGGATATGGAAGCATAAAATCTGCATCCAGGATGAACAGTGTTGGTGCTATTTGCCTTGATAGTGTTGATAAAGTCCACCAGGTGGTGGAAAGTGGTGTGGTGAAGGACACGCCGACTCCCGTTCTGCCGCCGGTTAAGCCTGCCAAGAGAATCGCCATTTCTAACGCTCCCCCGTTCATGAGAAATGTGGCTTTTTGGAGAAGGAGCTTGCAGGATATGGACAGCTAGGGCCCCCAATAAAAATGGTCTCTTTGGGTTGCAAGTCTCTCTTGAAACACATGGCTTATCATTGGAGACAAGTTTTCATGATTCTGAAAAAATAATGTGAAGGATGTAGATTTAGCGCTTAAATTCAGAATCGAGTTTGATTACATTTTATTTTTTTGCAACAGATGTTTTTGCTGTGGGTTAGAGGGGCATTTAATAAGGGTTGACGCTAGATCCAACGGGGTGTAGGCACAGAAGTAGCCGTGATTGGCTGTTGCAGCCGTGATTGGCTGTTGCGTCGGCCAATAGCCAGCACGGAACCTTGAAGCACACTGACTTGAAACAAACGATGCGCATTGAAAAATCTAGCTAGCTAGCTTACAACTGACCTTAACATTGTCAGATCGGACTGTAACCATAACCCTTATCCTAACCCTAACCCTAACCCTACCGCTATTGCTATTACTATCGCTAGCTAACTTAACGTTAACTTAATTCGCCCCAACTATTGCTCTGTCTGTCGGTCTGGCAGTCAGTGCGCTTCGAGGTTCCGCGCTGTCTATTGGCCGACGCAACAACCAATCACGTCTACTTCCGTGCCTACACCCCGTCGGATCTAGCGTCAACCTTTATTAAGGCCTTGCCCTGAAAGGAGTGAGGGAATGTCTGATCCTCAAGGGCTGTCGTGGGGGAACAAGGGGCAGGAGAAAACGGTCAGGCTGTGAAACAGACGGAGGCCGAGGCTGGAGAAGACGAGCAACATGGACCGGCTGCGCAGGTCGGAGAGGGCAGCGTGCAGGATGAGCAGGTCCAAAAAGATGATCAGAATGAGACGTTGGTGACGTAAGAGACGTAGGTGGCCAGAATGGGTAGCTAGGGGAGGATGAACCGAGTAGAAAAAAATGAAAACAGTGAGAAAAAAGGAGCATAGCAAATTGTAGTACTCAAGTCCAGGACTCAGACTCGAGTCCGACTCATGTCCTGATTTTCAGGACTCATGACTCGGACTTGGACTTGAGCACTGATGACTCGGACTTGGACTCGGGCATTGACTGCATTCGGACTCGGAAGTTGGAGATGAGGACTCGGACTTGTTAATTGATAGACTTTTTTTGTTTTTGTTAGTTTTTTGTTGTTTGGCTGTTGTGTCACAAAGTAAATAAACTCCCTTTGAAGTGGTGACAGCTGTGTCAAAATTTGTTTCATGTAGACCTTTTCTATCTGTATGTCAGCGTTTTTACGGTGCCAGAGTGGAGCACTGGAGCCCATCTTGGAACTCGACTCAGACTCAACCTTGATGACTCGGACTCAGGTAACAGGGACTTGATTCGGACTTGACTCGGACTCTTCTCTGGGGACTCGGACTCGAACACTGGGGACTCGAGACTCGACTCGGACTCAAGGTTTAGTGACTCGACTGCAACACTGCTATGTATAGCCCAATACCACAAATTACAACTTTGCCTCAGGGGGATTTACAGCAACACAACATCCTGTCCGTAGACCCTCGCATCAGATAAGGAACAACTCCCTAAAAAAAACCTTTAACAGGGAGAAAAAATAGGAAACCTCAGGGAGAGCAACAGAGGAGGGATCTCTCTCTCAAGATGCACAGACGTGCAATGGATGTTGTGTTTACACAATGTACACAATACAACCTTGAAAGAGGATAACACAATTATAATGGAATTGTCAAATATATGGAAAATATGGCGAGGAGGATGCCAAGTGCAGGAAAGGGGAAGATACTCTGTTGGACGATAGAATGATGAAAATGTCTATTAAAAGTGGCTACTGTGTTTTGGTGTAACTTTTCCAAACCGTAAAATGCTGACTATCACACTGTTGCTTCAAGTAAAAACGATCTCTTGTAAATATCAAAACGGCCTACGTTTTTTTGTAGGCTATAACGCCACCTCCCTTTCCATCAACGCCTGTCATCGCTGTCGACACATAATTAATGCGTCATCTTATTGGTGCGACATATCAGGCTTAATTTTGATAACCGCCTCCGATGCCGATAACACATTTTTAAGCAATTACTGGCCAGTACCGATAAGCTAACCTATATATTTGCACCCCTAGTTTTAAGGAAAACGATCTGGGAAACTTTGGTAATTAATTCGCATTGTAACAAATGCATTCCTCACAACTGCCCACCTCCTCAAACTCATTTCCCGTCTGCAACATGAATACATGCAGGGCCAAGCATCCTTGCTTCACAGCATTTTCATTGTGGCACCAAATAAGTCTTGCCAAAAACATGAAGCGATCATTTTTTTTTGGGGGGGGGGATTTCCCCCAGTTTTTCTCCCCAGTTGTACCCGGCCAATTACCCCACTCCTCTGAGCCGTCCCGGTCGCTGCTTCGCCCCCTCTGCTGATCCGGGGAGGGCTGCAGCTACCGCATGCCTCCTCCCATACATGTGGAGTCACCAGCCGCTTCTTTTCACCTGACAGTGAGGAGTTTCACCAGGGGGACGTAGCGCATGGGAGGATCACTCTATTCCCCCCAGTTCCCCCTCCCCCCTGAACAGGCGCCCCGACTGACCAGAGGAGGCGCTAATACAGCGACCAGGACACATAGCCACATCTGACCCCCCGTAGAAACAGACAATTGTGTCTGTAGGGACGCCCAACCAAGCCAGAGGTAACACATGTATTCTAACCGGAGCTCCCTGTGTTGTTGGGCAACGGAATAGACCGCTATACTACCCGCTATACTACCCGCTATACTACCCGCTATACTACCCGGACGCCTGTAATGAAGCGATAATGCTTTTCCAATTGTTTTGGCCTAGTTCAAAACGGATGCACTTTCCTCCAAGCCTTGTTGTGTGGAGCCAGTAGTTGGCGATGAAAGCTTTACGCAAGCATACGGCGGTTCAGACCAACAGAATCCAGTGTTAAAGCGGGGAGCGGGGGGGGGGGCGAGGACGACAGTCACTCTCTAAACTGAAGTTTGGAGTCAAGCAAAGTGCCAAATGTCAAAGTGCCCTTGGATGACCTTGTGTAATTTCTACCTTGAGGGCTGACCTATATCAGTGATGTGAATAACAACCCCACAATAGAACTGAAGAATAGAAAAGTAGAAGATACACAGCACCCTTGAGGACATCTACTGTTTCCCGATGCCTTCAGTAGATTCTGGTTGGATGCAGCCACCGCATAGTTCACTGAAGACTGGGAGTGTGGGCCGAGTCTTTTTTCGGACAGTGCCTCGGTCTCCCAGTCCAAAAACATGGGGGAGTGGTGGGGGCGGTGACTTGTTTATGTAGTTTCAATTATAACCAAACCTGTCATGATGCTTCCTTGCCCTGTTAAGTAGCAGCTGAAATGCTATAGATAGCGCTTTTCCAGAAAGTGTTCCTTACAGTCAGGGTTGCAAGTTCCATTCCTAGTGTTGTTAAACGATTACAGAAATGCATTCCTGTTACAGAAATGTACATTCCTGACGTGGATCAAATGATAAAGCATTCACACTACGTCCACGCTTTTCATCCTCTCATACATGGACACCACCGTACTGTTGTCTACCCCCCCCCACCTTTATATCCTTTTTATAACTCTGAGTAGGCAGAGACAGACTAAAAATGAGTGTTGACTTACCCTTTAGGTGCTGTGGGTAGAAGTGTCCACCCATGGCGGATGTTTTGTGTACTGTACTGGTGCCAGCTGCTCCACTGGACTGGCTCAGTGGCCAGCAATGGAAGACTGTGGTTACACCGGTTATATTGGGCAGCACCCAGTGAATGTGTGTGATTGAGAATGTTCAGCCAACCACTGCTGGGTAAATCAAAATTGTTAAAAATATGTGACTCACCTGGTAGAGTGGTACCACATAAGGCTGAGTCCTTACCACAGCGGCCCGGGTTCGAATCCGGCCTGGGGCCCCCGGTCACATGTCATCCCCTGCCTTTCCCGCCTCTCTCCACTATCGCTATCAAATAACGGTGGAAAATGCCAAAAAAAATCATCTTTAAAACAGTGTGCCTCATGACGAGCTCAGTGAAAGACATGATTTTGGTTTCCATCCTACACCAGGAAAACCACACGGTTTAGACAAGACCGTCAAACTAAACCAGTTTCCTTCAAATCCGGAGTGTGCCTACATTCATGTGTGTAAGTGTTTGCTATTGTGTCCACGAGTTTGCGAGCACGTGTGCAGTTGTGTAGCACTGTTTCCGTTCGTTCTTGGCACAGAATAGAGATCGTAGGACCTCTATTCTGTGCTTCTTGGTGGGTGGGGGTGGGGGTGGGGGTGCTCTCTTCCACAACCAGCCCGTGATGTTGCGTTTGTGTGCATGCTTATGGGTGTGCGTGTGTATGTGTGTGTCTGTGCCCACATAGGTGCGTAGAGCCGCTGGCCTGGTGAGCCGGGTCATTGATTAACTGGCGGATCAGCTGTGCTTGCCGAGTGGGTGAAACCCAGACGGGGCCGTGAGTGATCTTATGAAATCAGATGGTCGATTCGCTCGGCAGGGCACGCCGACGGCAACACGGCGAAATACGTTAAAGAGCCTCTCGGCAGGGGGCCGGTTAAGCAGGGCATGCTGGGAGCTTCCTTCAGCCCCTATGTGGGCAGGCATTAGCACCACTGAAGCACTCCTTGGCAAGACGCTCCGGGAGAGGCGGCTCCGGGGCCGACCCTGCGTTGTGAGCTGCTTGATGCTATTCAGAAATCAATACTGTTTACCATTACTGTTTTGTTTACACAACAAAGAGGTTCGGGGAGGTTGCGTGTGTGTGTGTGTGTGTGTGTTCAGTGTATAAGTTAACACTCGAAAGTGGCCCAATTATGTTCATTCCAGCTCTATATTTTTATTCTGGGGCTCCACTAGAGTAGCTTTGCATGGTTCACAGTTAAAGACCGCCCTCGGTGTTACGTATGTTATGCAGCCCCTCAGTTCTTCCTCCGTCTGAAACAAGCCAGTTTACCTCCGGCTCTTTAAAGCCCCCCCCTCCCTAAAAGCCCACTTTGTTCTGATTGGCTAACTTCCGGAAGCCTGCCGATGAGGGGCAGCACCCAGACCTCTGTGAAGTTGGCACCCCATGTAATCAGAACATGAATAGAACTATTATTATTCATCGGTGCGGTGTTTATGGTGATTTGTGCCGCAAAAACTGTTGTTTGTGCTGTGATGTTTGTTTGAGATGTTAAGCGTTATATTTTATAGACCGTGACGTCACCCTGCACCACATTATTGTCCAAATCATTCAAAACTGGTCTCGTTTGTTTGTGCTCGGCTTGTGCCCCATTGTGCCGTTCAACGAAGATGGTGCCGTGAATTCACGTTTGCAGCTGCCTCACCCAGTAGCGTCCATGCAGTGTCTTTGTCCATGTCTTCGTTTAATGGCTGGGGGAGCTGCCGCTGGATCGGCTGGGAGAGCTTGGTCTGCTGCATCCTGTGGGCCCAGGGACCACGGCCCTGCCTGGAACTGCGCCCGAAGAGGAAACACCGAGGGTTGTCTGACAGGATGTGGAAGCGGGACTGGCTAAGCTAACTGCTAGCCCATGCAGACCAGCCGCTCCGATAACACTGAGAGCGGTCTGGCGGCGGCCTCGCCTGGCCTCGACTATGTTTTTAGTGTCGTCGTGTGGAGTGCGGGGAGGTGTGTTAAAGGTGTCTGGCTGGGAGAGCTGGTGTTGGACCGGCAGGGGGAGCTTGGTCTGCTGCATCCTGTGGGCTCAGGGACCACGGCCCTGCCTGGAACTGCGCCCGAAGAGGAAACACCGAGGGCGGTCTGACAGGACACGGAAGCGGGGCAGGCTAAGCTAACTGCTAGCCCATGCAGACCGGCAGTTCCGACAGTCATCCTGGCATTTGCTCTCTTGGACAGTGAATTTATTTATTTTTTTTGATATGTTGGGTATATGTGTTTTTGTAGCTGTTTTGTAGTTTGGTTGTGTGTGTTCTTGTAGTTTGGCTGTGTGTTTTTGTCTCTGTGTTGCACTGCTGTGGGCTGGGGGAGACAATGTTTCGTTTCATTTCATGTGCGCAGGTGCATGGAATGAAATGACAAATAAATGTTCCTGATTCCTGAAAAGAAACCTTTCTGCCCTCTTAGTATTTTAGATATAAAACAACGTTTTGCCAAAGGAATGACGTCATCTTGCACCCCTTTACTGCCCAAACCGTTCAAAACTGGTCTCGTTCGTTTGTGCTCGGTTTTTGCCCGTTTGTGCCGAATGAGCACAAATGCTTCTTTTAACGGCCCTCACTGTTAAAAGAAGCATGCCCGCACTTCCTCCTTGCTAACCGATCACACTTCCTGATTCATCATTCCCACATCATCCTACCTTTTCTGTCTCTCTCGTTTTCTTCATTCATCAGCCCCTCAAAGTACTCCTTCCACCTTCTCAGCACACTCTCCTCGCTTGTCAGCACATTTCTATCTCTAACCTTCATCGCCCTAACCTGCTGCACATCCTTCCCAGCTCGGTCTCTCTGTCTAGCCAATCAGTCCCTTTCTCCTTCCTTAGTGTCCAGCCTCTTCCTCTGTATACTTTCCTGTACTTCCTCATTCCACCACCACACGGCGTATAGTAATTAGCTGGATATAGATTGGAATGAGTACGCCAAAAGATGTTTTCATTATTGCCAAATGTTACACTGGTTCTTTTCAATTTGAATACTTTATTATTTGTAATAAGATATCTGTTTTTAACTTGGCCATTAATTAGAGTTACAATGGCCACGGCAATTTGCATATGAAACCGATCACCAGTTATGATACTGGGCTCTGCTGAGGAAAGCGTCCTCTGTTAAGTTGTAGGGGTTTCTTCTGGCTGTTAACTCGCCACCAAAGTTTGCCCTTTCATAAAACATAGAGACTCGAAGTTATGCAGGCAGGTCTTTCTTTTACCGATTTTACTGATAAAGCTTGCCTCTCACTGTGAATCAATTTATCTATATCTATCTATCTATCTATCTATCTATCTATCTATCTATCTATCTATCTATCTATCTATCTATCTATCTATCTATCTATCTATCTATCTATCTATCTATCTATCTATCTATCTATCTATCTATCTATGATAGAGGCTGAGATCTTCCTTCAGCCCCTATGTGGAAAGGTCTGTCTGTCTGTCTGTCTGTCTGTCTGTCTGTCTGTCTGTCTGCCCGCCTAGTCAATATTTAACTTGATGAAGAGGTGTGTGTACTGGCCTTATTGTCTTTGACAGCTGTGCTGCAGGAAGCATTAGAGTCATCCCAAGCCATCTGCTGCACACACACACACACACACACACACACACACATCATGTGATTTAAGCAAACAAGCATACTCAGATCTAACACCTGGCTGTAGCCCTCTCAGCTAAATCTCTTCCTCTCTCTCTCTCTCTCTCTCTCTCTCTCTCTCTCTCTCTCGCTCTCTCTCTCTCTCTCTCTCTCTCTCTCTCTCGCTCTCTCTCTCTCTCTCTCTCTCTCTCTCTCTCTCTCTCTCTCTCTCTCTCTCTCTCTCTCTCGCTCTCCGTCTGCTGTTGCATGCTGGGAGTTGGGCTTGTGTGTGTTTGGTGAGTGCAACTGTTTGCTGCAAGCTCTTTGCTAGTTTTGCAGTTTGTGTTTTGCTTAATATTTTTCTGATTTGTTATGATTATTATTTGTGTGTTGAAGTGTATTGATTGGTGTCGCGTTTAGCTCTCCATCATGGATTACGGGTTCAGCCCAACCCGTCTGTAATGGTGGAGGAAGTCCTCCTCCGTTGTTATACAAGGGGACATCGTGTATGGTTAAGGCGGGTGGGAGGTTTAAGTCATTTAGTGCCTGTTCGAAGGGGAATTAGGCAGGGCTGTCCAATCTCTGGAAAACTGTACTCGCTGGCCATTGAACCAGTTGAAAATAGATTTAGGCTTAAATTAACAGGACTCACCTTACAGTGTGAGCCACAGAGTCCCCTGTTGGTGGTATCAGCATATGCTGTTGACCTAAATGTTTTCGTAAAAAAATCAGAATGATTTTGGGGCTTTAATTGAGTGTTTGGGGCTGTATGAAAAGGCCTCCTCTGCAAATGTTAATTGGGAAAAGAGTGAACCCGTGCAGGTAGGTCAGTGGAGAGGGAGGAATTCTCCAAGTCTGCAAGGGGGTTTTGGTTGGGGGAGGAAATGGATGAAGGTTTAACGTGTGTTCCTAGGAGCAGAGGACGTTCAAAGGCAGAATTGGGACGGTGTAGTGGAGAAGGTGTGTGCCAGGCTGTCTAAATGGAAATGGTTGCTACCTAAATTTTCTTATCGGGTAAGGGTTCTGGTTGTCAATAACTTGGTTGTCTTGACCCTATGGCACAGACTGATAGTCCTACCTCCACCTAGGTGCCTTATTAAGGAAATTCAGTGAACCATTGTGGATTTTTTCTTGTCAGGTCAAATCTGGATTAAGGCAGCTGCATGACAAGGCCTCCCTCATGGACAGGATGTGGATTTTTGAGGAGCCATTGTTTAGTAGTGTTTTAATCAACTCCAAGGTCTTGTTGTCTGTTAGTCTGCGATCCAGCTTGCGAGAGGCTCATTGTGTCAAGCTAGGCCATCTCATGAAAACAACTGTTGAACATCTTGCAGCGTTGACTGGAATCGAGTCTTTAGACTGCTGCACAGGTTGGCGGAGGAGGTCTGTGCGTCCCTGCCAGGGCCCTTCAGAGCGTCTGCTGAGAGCCATACTTTGTCTTACCAGTGGGATGATGGATGTGAGTGTGTATTTCCATTTCTGACTTTCTATCCTGTTGTTGGGGAGTAGCAGCAGGAGGAGGAGGAGGATAGTGTCCTGTCTTTCAGAACTCCAGACTTGGGGAATGTGAGACTATGGGTGAGAAAGCAGCATACTACTCCTGTGATAAAATATCACACTTACGCTCTCTGGCAGGGATAAAGATGTTGAGGTGGGCTTGAGTTTTTTGTTTTTTCTTTGTGGCTCAGATTCTTCCCCAAGTGGCTGTTGGCAGTCCCTGTACAAGTCCCTCATTGGCAAACGGACGGGGGACCGCCAGTGGAGGATTACACGGGGCTATAGCTACAAATAGATATCTGGTGCACCTGGATCCTAGCGTAGAGGAGAGAGTCTAGGAAGCATGGCTGCATTAAATACAATTTAAACTATTTTTTAAGTGTATTTTAAAGTCTGTGTTACGACTCACTGGAAGCTGGAGCAGAGACCTGAAAATTGATGTGATGTTTTCCGCTTTCTTTGTCTTTTTTCTATATCCCTTTGCACAAATGATTCTTAGGAGGACACTTTTCAGATGGTATATACAATGCAGTACAGTTTGGTGATGCAAACAGTACCCAGCAGTATCTTAGGCAACTGTTACAAGCAGACAGGGTTGGGTAGTAACGGATTACATGTAATCTGGATTACGTAATCGGATTACAAAAAAAGTAACTGTAATCAGACCAGCGTACACTTGAAAAAATGTGAAATAGCACAGGTCCACGATTTTCAGCTGCATAAATGTGTGTGGATGTGCTCACTAACAGGGTGTCGGGAGTGGCTCAACCGTCAGTTTGGAAAAGCAGAAAGAACCGGATTCAGGGTCGGTGGAGCCTGTTGTGGCGATGACTGGGCTTACTTACGGCTGAATGACGCGGAATTTGGGTCCTACAAACTGACAGGCAACACGTGCCTTCATGAACCTCTGAACATCTGGGTGTCGGGGAGGTGTTGGGTTCTCTTGTTGAGGACTTGTTGTTCATTCATTTTTTGTACGATTTTTGGTTTTATTTGTTTTTGTCATTCTCCTTTTAGCACAGGCACCTTGGTTTGGGTAGTGTGAGTACATTGTAAATAAAGGTCTTTTTGAAATTAAACTCTCTCTCTCTCTGTCACTCTATCTGTCTCTCCCCCCCCGTCTTTCTTGATTTATCTCTCTTATTCTTTTCTCTCTACTTTCTCCTGGCCACCTCTCTTCTCTCTCTCTCTCTCCCTCTCTCTCTCCCTCTCTCTCTCTCTCTCTCTCTCTCTCTCTCTCTCTCTCTCTCTCTCTCTCTCTCTCTCTCTCTCTCTCAAACACACACACAGACACACACACTGTCTTCCATCCTAACCTACCCAGTGCACGTACACCCTCATGCACACGAACACATTATCAGGGCAGTGTGTGTGTGTGTGTGTGTGTGTGTGTGTGGAGAGAGAGAGTGGAGTGTCTCTTAATTAGCTGGTTTTCCTCTCTAATGGCAGCTCTGAACACTCGGACAGTTCCCATGAGGATGCCCTGACAGGTGTCAGGAGTGTGTGTGTGTGTCTGTGTGTCTGTGTGTGTGTGTGTGTGTGTGTGTGTGTGTGTGTGTGTGTGGACAGGGGTTGTTAATGTCTTTCTGGTGGGTAACTGATTTTTTTTCCTCAGTGTGACGTGTGTGTATTGGAGTGGATGCATGTGTGCACATCTCTTTGTCTTTATGTGCGTCATTTGTCTTACTTTAGTTTTAACTGTGTGTGTGTGTGTGTGTGAGTCTCTGCCTCTATTTGCTGCAGGCTTTTGTATTTTTGACTCTAGTATTTTGCATGTGTCTTTTGTGTGTGTTCGTCTGTGTGTTTTTCTATTGTTTGTGTGTGTGTTTGTGTGTGTGTGTGTGTGTGTGTGTGTGTGTGTGTGTGTGTGTGTGTGTGTGTGTGTGTGTGTCACACCGGGGACATAAAGCCCAGATAAAGGAAAGAGAAGTGAACAAATAGGTCCACAGAGACCAGAGCTTGCATGTCTTTGTGTGTGTGTGTGTGTGTGTGTGTGTGTGTGTGTGTGTGTGTGTGTGTGTGCGTGTGTGCATTTGGCATTAGTCTTTCATTATCCCAAAGCTTACTGACACGCCGACTGACTGAGTGGGACTGGCTGGCAGGTAATATGTATAATAAGTTGTTTCCCTGCTGCTCCTCTTGGCAGGTGTTCACGGGCGGAGGGGTCAGAGGTCATCTTTGACATCGGAAAAAAAGGATTTTTATTTCCCCTTTTCAAGGGAACAAGCTTGGTGATGATAAACTGTTCCACACAAAAAATATGTTTGCTAAGTTGAGCCAGCAGGCGGAGAGGCGGAGTGGATAAATCCTCCATCGTTCCGAGCTCATCCAGGGAGAAAGGAGCGGTGCCCAGGTGGCTTTGTGCGCTACATCCTTCACGTGTGTAGTCTATCCTGCATACCGCCGGGATGTACACTTCAGTACGGGGCGGCGCGGTGGTTCGCGCGGTCGCCTCACAGCAGGAAGGTCCTGGGTTCGAGCCCCGGGGTAGTCCACCCTTGGGGGGTCGTCCCGGGTCGTCCTCTGTGTGGAGTTTGCATGTCCTCCCCGTGTCTGTGTTGGGGTTTCCTCCGGGGGCTCCGGTTTCCTCCCACAGTCCAAAGACATGTAGGTCAGGTGACTCGGCCACACTAACTTGTCACTAGGTATGAATGTGTGTGTGTGTGGTGTCAAAACAGTTTGTCTTGAAATTGTTGAAAAATACTGTAACGATCGCATATGACTAGACTCGCTAGCCCGTTGGCTAACGGGTCGGACCCTTTAGTCGACCGGTTAACGTAGTCGCCCGTGGTGCGGGAGACCCGGGTTCCCGTCCCGGCTGAAGCCGCTCCCGGCTGCCCCCCTGAACTCGCTACAGTACTTTTGAATTTGCCGATGCTGGCTGACACTCAGCCCGCTTTGTTGTCCGCCATATTGGCACATTGTTTCTATGGATACAAAAAACTACAAACCCGCTTCCTGTTTGTTTACCCGGTATCATAACCTGTGTTCTCCCGGATCGCCACCTTGCCATGGTGGAGAAGCTTGTGTGTACCAATGACCCCAAGAGCTTGGCTCCTGGTAGGGTCACCCAAGGCGGAGGTTCCAGACGAAGCGCGATCCAACAAAGACCTCAGCGGCGGAACTGGCGGAGGGCAATGCCAGTGAAGGTGGATGAAGGCTGCAACAAAGGGTGGTCCCCAGTCGTCTTGGTTCTCCATGCCGTTGGGCTCTGGCCACCCCCTGCCAAGGACCGTGCGGCGGCTGCAGGGCGTCAGCCGCTCCAAAGCTGTCACGCGCTGGCGTCCTCCCATTATGCACCACCAAGAACCGCCTCTACGCCCACCTGACGACCCAGAGGGAGGACGGTCACACTCGACCCCGAGTTTCCGCCGATGATGACGATAACCTATACCTAGCGCACTGCCCTCTAGTGGTGATAATTATAATATACAAAACCACCAAGAACCGCCTCTACGCCCACCTGACGACCCAGAGGGAGGACGGTCACACTCGACCCCGAGTTTCCGCCGATGATGACGATAACCTATACCTAGCGCACTGCCCTCTAGTGGTGATAATTATAATATACAAAACCACCAAGAACCGCCTCTACGCCCACCTGACGACCCAGAGGGAGGACGGTCACACTCGACCCCGAGTTTCCGCCGATGATGACGATAACCTATACCTAGCGCACTGCCCTCTAGTGGTGATAATTATAATGGACAAAACACTCAAATACGATTAACCAACAGCCGTCAATGGCTCCCAGTCTGTCCACTAGTGATAATAAGGGTGACTTCTAATCCCCAGAGAGACGTCAGACGGATGAGTTTAATAAGACACGTGTCCTTCCCTCGGGCTCTGTTGTCAAGGTCCCGAGCAGACCGCCGAACCCCAAAATGGAGAGGAGCTGTTCACCACCCATATGGGGTGGAGGGCCGGGGTTGTGGGTGCGCGGCAGCTCCCCGGTGTGAGTCTATGTGGAGTGCACGGAGCTGTAAAACCGCACGCCTGCTTGACCGCCCTTCTCCGGATAAATACAGATGGCTGATGGCTGTGGACGGCGAAATGGCTGCCGGTTGTCGAGAGGGTGGCGGACTCGGTGTGGTCTGTTTACCCAGCCTCTTTCCACCGCCGCGCTCCTCATTCTAATATGCGCTCACAATTGTTTGTTCATTTGATTGTTTGAAGTGTGTGTGTGTGTGTGTGTGTCAACAGTATAATCTGTGTGACTGTGACCGTGTGTGTGTGTGTGTGTGTGTGTGTGTGTGTGTGTGTGTGTCGGGGAAGCTCTCCAAAACGAGGCGGACCTCCTCCACTCACCAGCTGTTTATCTCAGATAGCTGCCACTGAAGCGCAACACACACAAACACACACATACAAGCATGCAAACACAAACACACACACACACACACGCACACACACACACGCACACATACATGCAGTGACTAGCTGTTGTTCATTCTTTCCTCGTATCAGATTTGATTAAAGGGTGTTTGCGTGGCTCACAGTTGGAGGCATTTGAGGGCAAGGTTGAATTTTGTGTGTGTGTGTGTGTGTGTGTGTGTGTGTGTGTGTGTGTGTGTGTGTGTGTGTGTGTGTGTGTGTGTGTGTGTGTGTGTGAGAGAGAGACTACTTTAAATTGGTGAAGGTGCCCAATTAGGTAGTCAGCTGGACTGACAGGAAGGACTAACTTACTGGTTGGTTGGCCGACCAGCTAACTCACCAGTTGACTGACAGGCTGACTTGCTTAAAGGCTGACTGACTGGCTGACTGGTTGACTGACTGGTTGACTGACTGGCCATTGCATCAGCAAATGAGTAAATCACATTTACACCGTAGTCTCAGTGAGATAATCTCATTAAAGAGACAGAGACAGAGTGAGAGAGACAGAGTGAGAGAGACAGAGTGAGAGAGACAGAGAGAGAGAGAGAGTGTGTGTGAGTGTGTGTGAGAGTGTGTGTGTGAGAGAGAGACAGAGTGAGAGAGAGACAGAGTGAGAGAGAGACAGAGTGAGAGAGACAGAGTGAGAGAGAGAGAGAGGGAGAGAGAGAGTGTGTGAAAGTGTGTGTGTGAGAGAGAGACAGAGGGAGAGACAGAGACAGGCAAAATCTAGGTTTCCCCTGTCTCACTTCTCTGCATTGTGAGCCCACAGTGAGGTGGACGGGTGTGTCTGTGTTGTAGAGACAGACAGGGTGATATGTTTCTATGAGCTTCAGGAGACCTCACACACACCTGGCCTGCAGTGTGTGTGTGTGTGTGTGTGTGTGTGTGTGTGTGTGTGTGTGTGTGTGTGTGAAGTTTTAGACATGAATGCAGGAGACGTGTATGACACAGGGAAGAAACATGTCTGCCTGCCTGCCTCCCTGCCTGTCTGTCTGCCTGCCTGTCTGCCTGCCTGCCTCCCTGCCTGTCTGTCTGCCTGCCTGCCTGCCTGTCTGTCTGCCTGCCTGCCTGTCTGTCTGCCTGCCTGCCTGCTTGCCTGCCTGTCTGTCTGTCTGCCTGCCTGTCTGTCTGCCTGTCTGTCTGCCTGCCTGCCTGCCTGCCTGTCTGCCTGCCTGCCTGCCTGTGCATAAATGGGCTTGCTATACAACACCGGAGAACAATGTTTCAGCCTTGAACACAATTACATTCTTCTTTCTGTGTGTGTGTGTGTGTGTGTGTGTCCTATTTATATCTGTAAGTGTAATCAGTCCCTGAGGTAGCTCTCTGTAATTTGAATTTTATATGGGCTCTAATTTAAGAGATTTAAATAGTGTGTTAAATTATGTATAGACATTTAACTATTCCTCTACTTTCTCCGATGTGTGTGTGTGTGTGTCTGTGTGTGTCTGTGTGTGTGTAGGTAGATGTTCACGCGGAGACATGCGTGTTTGTGTTTGTGCTCATTTGATCGTGTGTGTCTTGCATTGCGTGTTCGTGTTGCTTAATCTGTGTGCGTGCGTGCGTGTGTGTGTGTATGCGTGTGTGTGTGTGCGAAAGCAGCGGAGGGAATGAGGCGGCCTGAGGTGGAAGACGACGTGGTAGCACAAGTCTCCTCGGCGCCGCTTCCTGAACACTCGGGCCTGCAGGCGTGACTAGACCAGACCTGCACAACAGATGGACAACGAAGACACACAAGAACCTCGACGCGTCAGAAGACATTGTGTGTGTCGGCCCGCGTACGTCTCCATCTGCCCGGAGTGTACACGTGTGTGTGTGTGTGTACGTGTACATGAAGTCAACGTGCAACCACACGCATTAGGCGTGTGTCTTGTTCACGACGACATTCGTTCTTTCCCGCGCAGCGAGGCACCGAGAGTCCATTTGTGCGAGAGCTTGGTGGGACGGCGACCTCCCTCTCAGCACTGCGTTGCGAATCAACGGACTGACTCGCTGACTGACTTAACCAATCAATCAACCAATCAATCAATCAATCAATCAATCCACAGATTGACTAAGTTACTCTTTTCAGCACTCTGCAGTTCTCGTTTTCCATTTTCACAACAGCAGCTGCTGCCCAGATGCCATCGAGCAAGGCTTTTAATCACGATCTTGTTGGTCCTCTCTTCCCGTCTTTTTGAAAATGCTCTGGATCAACGCGGACACGCCGGATAACTCTGGAACCCGGTGACGTGATGAAAAAACCGAGCTGACGTTGTGATCTCAGCGAAAGCTGCCATCTTGAAGAAGAAGAAGAAGAAGAAGAAGAAGAAGAAGAAGCTACCCTCTTTAGTTCTGTGTGCATGCCCAGTATAAAGGACTTGGCCTCCGTGTTGTTCCGTTGGTTCTTTTGGCGTTTAAATGCGGACGACGAATTTTTCAGAAAATGAAACGATCAGTGTGAGCGGGAACGCGATCCGTTTTCGCCACGAACGCACCATTTCCGCTTCCGGTGTGGGAAGACGGCTGCGCGGATTCGCGTTTGCAGCGGCCTAACCCGGTACCGTCCGCGCGGTGTCTAAGCGTTGTCTTCGTCTGGTGGCCGGGAGAGCGGGGCAGGCTAAGCTAACTGCTAGCCCATGCAGACCGGCCGTTCCGATAACACCGAGGGCGGTCTGGCGGCGGCCTCGCCTGGTGTGGTGTTTTTGACGTCGTTGTGAGGAGTCGAGGGGCGGTGTGTCGAGGGTGTCTGGCCGGGAGAGCTTGGTCTGCTTCGTCCGGTGGGCCCGGGGACCACGGCCTTGCCTGGAGCTGTGCCCGGCGGAGGAAACGCCGAGGGCGGTCTGACAGGACGCGGAAGCGGGGTGAGCTAAGCTAACTGCTAGCCCATGTAGACCGGCGGTTCCGACAGTCGTCCAGGCTGGCGTTGCTCCCTTGGGCGGTAACTTTTTTTGTGTAGTTTAGATATATGTGTTAAGTTTGAGCGTTAGTGTTGTTGGAGTTTTGGCATGTGTTTGTGTCTTTGTGTTGTACTGCTGTGGGCCGGGGGAAACGGCATTTCGTGAAACGAAATGAAAGCGTTCCTGATTTCCAACTTCCTGGAGATTGATCCGGAAGTCGTCCAGACCACACGTACACGGATATTTTTGAAAACTGGGTATTTTTTCCCTCCTTTCTTATTAAAAAGAAAACATCCCGTCCACACAAACACTGTTTTAAAAAAAAAAACCCAGTTCAAATGAAAACGCTAAAACGCGTGCTACTCGGTACAACGAATGCGCTGTCCAAGAGCACGCCAAACCAGTAGGGGGCGATATAAGCCCAACCCTAAAGCCACGTTGGCCAATCAGAAGCCTGAAAAAAAAATCAACAACAGGGGGCGCCCCGGTGGCTCGCCTGGTAGAGTGCTTCCCACGTAAGGCTGAGTCCTTACCGCAGCGGCCTGGGTTCGAATCCGGCGCGAGCCCTCTGCGGTCAAATAAAGGCGGAAGATGTCCAAAGGAAAAAAAAAAGCCAACGAGTCCAAAACTCCCTGTTTCCTGTCTACCTACACGTCAACACTGAAAACTGGCTGAAAATCTTCAGCCTGGAACATTAGCGCGAGAAGTGGGGAGCTCGGGGGGGGGGGACTGCTGCTGCGCCCCCTAGTGGTGGGTGCAGCCCCCCCCCCAGTAGAGGCAGGTGGCTGTGTAACGTCTTAGACCCAACGGTGTGCAAATGCGAATAAATAAAACGCAGCTTTATGATAAACAGTGGGCGGGGCTGCGTGGGACGTACGTTTTTAATAATAAAGTGAGTAAACAGCGCCCCCAATCTGCTACACACGTGCCTTACAAACAATGCATGACGTCATACTGCCGCGACCGGGGGGAGGCGGTCGCTCTGGCTGTCGGACGGGGGGGCGCAGTGGCTGATGGGACCGTTCATGTTAGAATTGTGTTTTAATGACGTGCTGTGTTCATGTTGTGGTCGTTCTCGTGTTGTTGTGTTGGGGGTTCGACTCGGACCCCAGTAGGAGACCGTTTCCTGACTAACTGACTGTAGGGCCGGGACCGGGACCGACGTCGCCAAAACGACCCGTGTACATGTGGACCGGGCATGCGGGGGTGGCGGGTGTGAGGAAGGTGCTGAGCGAAGCGTTGCAGGTTAGACCCGGTGGGAGAATCTGGAACACTTGGGAATTCAAACCGGGATTTACTTTCCCATTCCCGGCGTGTTTCAGCAAAACCGGGTCGGATGATCTTGTTGGTCCCCGGAGGGCGAAATAGTTTGACGAGCTCGGCCAAGAGGACTTGAAACACACGGCGCCCCGTGCAAGATGTTCCCTCAGCACGTCACGGCCCGAAAAGCTGACACGAGCAAGAAGTCCCGGCTGCCATCTTTGACTTCTTCTTTTCCTCCTCCCGCCTTCTTCTGCCTTGACCCTCACTCGTCCCTCTTTATTTCTGTTCTTTTGATTTCCCCCTCCCCCCTTTTTCTCCCCAGTTGGAGGAGTTGCCAGCTGCTTCTTTTCACCTGACAGTGAGGAGTTTCACCTGACAGTGAGGAGTTTCACCTGACAGTGAGGAGTTTCACCGGGGGGACGTAGTGTGTGGGAGGATCACGCTATCCCCCCCCCAGTTCCCCCTCCCTCCCTCCCTCCCCCAAACAGGTGCTCCGACCGACCAGAGGAGGCGCTAGTGCAGCAGCCAGGACACATACCCACATCCGGCTTCCCGACTTGTTCTTTTCCTCCTCCCGCCTTCTTCTGCCTTGACCCTCACTCATCCCTCTTTATTTCTTTTCTTTTGATTTCCCCCCCCCCTTTTCCCCCCCAATTGCACTTGGCCAATTACCCCACTCTTGCGAGCCGTCCCGGTCGCTGCTTCGCCTCCTCTGCTGATCCGGGGAGGGCCGCAGGCTGCCGCACGCCTCCTCCGGTACACGAGGAGCTGCCAGCCGCTTCTTTTCACCTGACAGTGAGGAGTTTCACCTGACACTGAGGAGTTTCACCTGACAGTGAGGAGTTTCACCGGGGGGATGTAGTGTGTGGGAGGATCACGCTACCCCCCCCCCCAGTTCCCCCTCCCTCCCTCCCCCAAACAGGTGCTCCGACCGACCAGAGGAGGCGCTAGTGCAGCGACCAGGACACATACCCACATCCGGCTTCCCACCCACAGACACGGCCAGTTGTGTCTGTAGGGGACGCCCGACCGAGCCGGAGGTAACGCGGGGATTCGAACCGGCGATCCCCGTGTGGGTAGGCGACGTAGATCGCTGCGCCACCCGGGTCTTTTACACGACACGCAGCTCATGGAAGGGAGGCGGTGTGGCGAAGACAGCGGTGAAAGCGGGGTAGCGACGCCCCCTTTATTAAGGGTGTTGATGAGCCGTCACAGAGGGTCTCCGGGGGAAACCCCTCGTGTCAGCAGTCTTGTTGACTTCGTGTGTGGTTGACCACATTCGCCACGCCACCGCTGTTGTGTCGTCGACGCTAATTTGACCGGGATGAATTAATTATGCGTTTGTACGTTGATTGATTAAAGCTCTCTTTAAAATAGCAGTTTATGTGTGTGTGTGTGTGTGTAAGTGTAATTATGCATGTGCCTGTGTTCTAATAACGCCAACTGGGACAGCAGAGGCCTTGCTATCAGACCTGAAGGCATTCTG
Source organism: Lampris megalopsis (assembly GCA_022114975.2). Classification (NCBI taxonomy): domain Eukaryota; kingdom Metazoa; phylum Chordata; class Actinopteri; order Lampriformes; family Lampridae; genus Lampris; species Lampris megalopsis. The sequence goes on along the minus strand of JAJHIY020001832.1, from coordinate 44,164 downwards.
GCATCAGTGTGTGTGTGTGTGTGTGTGTGTGTGTGCGTGTGTGTGCGTGTGTGTGTGTGTGTGCGCGAGTGAGTTGATGTTATTGGTTGGTGCAGTCAATCCCACCCTCAGGACTATTGCCCTAGCACAATGAAACCAGCCAGCAGGCTCTGCAGAGTACAAGCACTGTGTGTGTGCGTGTGTGTGTGTGTGTGTGTGTGCGTGCATGTGTGTATTTGCATGTGTATAAATATATGTGTATTTTGTGGGTTTCCTGTGTGTGCGCGCCCGCCCGCGTGTGTGTTACAAGCAGGCAGGTGATTCTTCTGCACTGCAGACCCTGTCTCATTCTGACAGATGGGGTTTTGGGGGAATAGCGTGTGTGTGTGTGTGTGTGTCAGTGTGTGTGTGTGTGTGTGTGTGTGTGTGTGTGTGTGTGTGTGTGTGTGTGTGTGTGTGTGTGTAACGTATAGGGATTTCTCTCTCTATACCACCATCTGGGGTGGAATGCTGTTTTAGACTGAAATATTGCTTCATTTATCACCCGCAGAACCCACACACACTGTCAACCACTGCCGGAGTATGTGTGTGTGGGGGGAGGTGTGTGTGTGTCTGTGTGTGTGTCTGTGTGTATTTGTCCGTTTGTGCGTTAAAGTTTCTTGTGTTTTCTGAGTGCACACTATCTCGCACTTGCTAGGATTTACCACCAACATCATTTATAAGCCTGTGTGTATCTATGTATTTTGTGTGTGTGTGTGTGTGTGTGTGTGTGTGTGTGTGTGCGTGTGTGTGCGTGTGTGTGTGTGTGTGAGGTAAAGAGTGACCAAAGCTCCATTGTAGAGGATCCTCGATGTATAACACCTCTCCCCAGGCCCGGCTAAAACCATCCATCTGTGTGTGTTTGTGTGTGTGTGTGTGTGTGTGTGTGTGTGTGTGTGTGTGTGTGTGTGTGTGTGCGTGTGTGCGAGCGAGCGAGACCAGAGGCTACAGCGTGAGTGATGGCTCCCTGCCTGTGGGAAGCAAACTGTCTACAAGCTGCTGCTACGTCAGCCTGCAGGACACACAAATTGACCCGTTGTTGTTGTTGTTGTTTTTGTTGTCTCGCAGAAGTTTCTCGAGATCTCTCAAAAGTACAGCTTTTTTTGTTCAACCTTCAGTGTTTTCTCTCTCCACGACCCTCCCTGGGCTCCGTAGAGTTCATGCACCAGTCCCCCGTAAGTCCCTTGCAATTAGAGGTTTGCCGTTTCCCGCCAAAACGAAGGCGAAGCCGATTAACCGCGTGGGGTTTTCCCGAGCTTCCGGTCTCCGCTTCCCGCCGACGCTCAGAGCTGTCGTCTTCCGGTGTTCTCCGTGAGCCCATGCGGGCCGTCGCACTCTGCCCAGTGTGCGGATTCTAATGCGGGATTTCTACTATGACGTCGTGGCAATTTATACCCGAGCGTTCACCCATTACGTCCTTGCGCCCCCTCCCCTCCTCTCCTCTCCCCTCCTTACGTCCACCGCAAGGGCCTGACGTGCGCCTCCCCACTTCCGTGACAAGGCGACTCCAGGCCGAACCACTGTTTTTTCCGACACACCCAGAGACGCAGTCACGTGACGAACACAAGCCGACTCCGCCCCCCTCCCGAAGACGGCGTTGCCAATGGTCGCTGCTTCATCGAGTCCGGCCATAGTGGGATCTGACGAGACCGGGGCGCGAACCCTGGTCTCCAGCGGGCAACTGCATCGACACAAAGCCGACGCTTAGACCGCTACACCACCGCGGACCTATGCCGCCGCTCTCTGTTTTAACGACTCCTTGTTTTGCTCTGCCTCTGTTTATTTCCACGATTTCAATTCCCGTGTTTCTTTAACTTAGTTGTTTGGTGGCTACGGGTTTCCACATGCTGAACATGTATTATTAGTATTGGTATTAGTGGTAGCCAATACTTGTAGTGGTACTAGTAGTTCTGCTAACAGCAGCGGTAGTAGAAGTCATACTATTAGGAATATATGTAAACTACTAATAAGACACGTTAGCCCCCTAGCTAACGGGTCTGACCCTTTAGCCGAGCGGTTAGTGATGTCGCCTTGTGGTGCAGTACACCCCGTATCAAATCCCGCACCGGGCAAGAAAATAACCGGTTACATTGGTGGCAGCGGTGGGATCCGGAAGTGCGCAGATCCTCGGAAGTCTCTTCGGAGCGCGGGAAGAAAAAAGCGCGAGGGCGCGCTTCCGGGGAGGGTGACGACTGTAAACTACTAATAAGACCCGTTAGCCCCCTAGCTAACGGGTCTGTCCCTTTAGCCGAGCGGTTAGTGATGTCGCCTTGTGGTGCAGTACACCCCGTATCGAATCCCGCACCGGGCCAAAAAATAACTGGTTACAATAGTAATAGAAGTAGCAGTAGGAGACAGTTTTGAGGTTTTACATATTATACAAGGGCAGTAGTGCCCCCCCCCCCCAAAAGGCTTTGACAACCCATTTGCGTACCCAGGTATACCAACCACCAACTAATACAAATACGTTTAATAGTGCCAATATTGGGCATCCGGGTGGCATGGCGGTCTATTCCATTGCCTGCCAGCACGAGGATCGGCAGTTCGAATCCCCGTGTTACCTCCGGCTTGGTCGGGCGTCTCTACAGACACAATTGGCCGTGTCTACAGGTGGGAAGCCGGACTGGGGGTATGTGTCCTGGTCACAGCACTAGCGCCTCCTCTGGTCGGTCGGGGCGCCTGTTTGGGGGGGGGGACTGGGGGAAATAGCATGATCCTCCCACGCGCTACGCCCCTCTGGCGAAACTCCCCAGTGTCAGGTGAAAAGAAGCGGCTGGCGACTCCACATGTATGGGAGGAGGCATGTGGTAGTCTGCAGCCCTCCTCGGATCGGCAGAGGGGGTGGAGCAGAGACCGGGACGGCTCAGAAGAGTGGGGTAATTGGCCAAGTAGAATTGGGGAGAAAAAGGGAGGGAAATAAGAAAAAAGTAGTGACAGTAGTATTCAATATTATTTTCCGACTTCAGTACAAAATCTCCCAAATTCCCCAGTACAAAACTAATCGCCCCCCACACCCCACCCCGCCGGTTAATGTCTACGCCCCTGATCTACTCAGCAGGCGGAGCAGGTTTTCCACAGAGAGGAGTTGATGGTTAGACACGACCAATAACGTGTGGTTAAATTAAGACGCAGAAGGAGAGTGAAGTGACACAAGTGACGGTTGTCTAAAGAAGACATACGCTCTGCCGAAGCTTCGTAATGTTTTTAGGAACGAAGTACTTAAGCACGGTGTTTTTAGCATAGATTTGGCCATGGCACCTCATATAGGAGCAGATGATGGAGGGGGGGCGGCGCACAGGACCCACCAGTGCCCCCCCAAGCAAGGGGGAACCACTGGGCAGTGTTGTGGGGCCCGTGTCAATGGAGGGCAGATATGCTTTTAGGTGGTTTTGACACTGTGCGAGGGCCCTCCAACAGGAAGTTGCTATCGCTCGGGTCCAAACTAGCGATCAATCGGTTTACGAGATGGAGGCTGTAAAACCACATGACCATGGCGGCGGTGACGCGAGGGTTTGCGGTATTGCCATAAGTACAGTACGTCGGATAAGCACGCCGAATCGAAGCGTCCGGCGATATTATGAACCCTACATAGGCCTCGCCAAGACCCGCCCTACTCTGTCTGTGATTGGCTAACCCTATCCCTAACCCCACCCTAACCCTAACCTTAACCAACCTAACCAACGGAGGCAACGAGTACTAGCCAATCAGAGGCATCGGGTCTTGGCGTGGCCATAGTAGGATTCTGGGTCTTGGCGAGGCCTATGTAGGGTTCATAATTTCTCGTCCGGGTAGCGTAGCGGTCTATTCCGTTGCCTACCAACATGGGGATCGCCGGTTCGAATCCCCGCGTTACCTCCGGCTTGGTCGGGCGTCCCTACAGACACAATTGGTCGTGTCTCTGGGGTGGGAAGCCGGATGTGGGTTTGTGTCCTGGTCGCTGCACTAGCGCCTCCTCTGGTCGGTCGGGGTGCGTGTTCGGGGGGGGGGGGATAGCGTGATCCTCCCACGCGCTACGTCCCCGCTGGCGAAACTCCTCACTGTCAGGTGAAAAGAAGCGGCTGGCGACTCCACATGTATGGGAGGAGGCGTGTGGTAGTCTGCAGCCCTCCCCCGGATCGGCAGAGGGGGTGGAGCAGCAACCGGGACGGCTCGGACGAGTGGGGTCATTGGGGTACAGTTGGGGAGAAAAGGGGGGAAACCCCGCCCCCCCCCCCCCCACCCACACACACAAGCACGCCAAATCTGACAGATCCGCCGACCGGAGTTGGGTTCAGCTGCAGGTGAGACTGGAGCCGCCGTGGGAGTTGATCTCCAGCGAGCGAGCGAGCGAGCGAGCGAGGCCTCATGCTGCGAGTGTTTTCAGACGCTAGTCAGAATATATTACCAGGCCTCTTCCTTTATCCTGCGTCTCTCTGCTTGTCTCTCACAGACGCTCGCTGGCTCTGTCTGCTTCTCTCTCTCTCTCTCTCTCTCTCTCTCTCTCTCTCTCTCTCTCTCTCTCTCTCTCTGTCTCTCTCTCTCTCTCTCTCTCTCTGTCTCTCTCTCTCTCTCTCTGTCTCTCTCTCTCTCTCTCTCTCTCTCTCTCTCTCTCTCTCTCTCTCTCTCTCTCTCTCTCTCTCTCTCTCTCTCTCTCTCTCTCTCTCTCTCGGTGTCTGATGAGAAGTGCTGCATTGTTCAAAGCCTCCTCTGATTTAAGATCCCGGATTTTGCTGCGACATGACAGGATGGAGAGAGAGGGGGGGGGAGAGGGGGGGAGAGAATGTGAAAGAGGCACAGACGCACACTAAGACAGCGTGATATGATCACTCATTCTCGGTGTCATTTTGTAACTTTGTTTTGAAAAGTGCTATACGAATAGTAGTAGTATTATTATGGTCATGTAAAACTTTTTAATTATAAATGAATTATTGATTTAAAAAACATGCACCTAGACCACCACTGGGTTCTAGAAAAGTGCTTTATATATACGTATATGATGATGATGATGATGATGATGATGATGATTATTCATTCATTCTATTATTATCATTATTATTATTTACTCTGTTGGGCTGTCAAGTGTTGTAGTATCACTTACTAATGATGTGTGTGTGTGTGTGTGTGTGTGTGTGTGTGTGTGTGTGTGTGTGGTAATAAGTACTTATACTGTAAATAACACAAGTGATTTCAGTTTTTTTTTGTTTTTTTTTTGCAAGCTATTTTAAAATCACTAGAGTTCTGTTTAGCAACACACACTGCCAGTCTCCGGCGAAAAGCAACTGTGGGCTTGTGCTGAATACATTAACTGCACACACACACACACACACATACACACACACACACACACGAAAAAGAGACACATACGCAGGCACAAGCGAATGTGCATACCTACACAAACACGCAGAGATGAAGACGCGTATGCAAACCTGCCTTCACACACGAACACACACGCATACTCGCGGTAACACACACACACCTAACATTCAGATAAAAACAGCCTGCATATGCTACACACACACACACACACACGCACAGAGTGAGAGAGCGAGATATGCAGGGCGGTGGAACCGTGAAGTATGAATATTTAAGCAGCGTGGGGGTGAAGCGTCTCTCTCTCTCTCGCGCTCAGTGGCTCGAGCCTCATGTTTTTCAAACAGACAGCAAACTCTGGAAAACACGTGTTCCACCATTCCGCAGGGGGATCGCAGCGACGCTAACAAGGAACTACAAAAAGACGTCTTAGTTGTTCGTATTAAAATAGAAACCCGGCTTTTTTTCATCTACCGCATCTGAAGACAGGTGGCGTCGCCCCACCTGATGTAGAGCAGTGGGTCTCCACCTTTTGGGGGTCCTGGACCCCCTGCGTATTTTTGATCTACCCTGAGGACCCCTCCACCTGATCTTGTGGGAGGGGGGTTGCAATTTGATAGAAACAGTAGAAGCTGCATTTTAAATTGCATTATAGCATTTATTCACTCTTTGGGGCAAAAATAAGAGCTTTCAGTTGTAACTCAGATATAGTTAACAAAACAGAATTCTTATGCAGTAACTTTCAGATATATGTAACAACACAGAATATGTATTCAGTAACTTTCAGATATATGTAACAAAACAGAATATGTATTCAGTAACTTTCAGATATATGTAACAAAACAGAATATGTATTCAGTAACTTTCAGATATATGTAACAAAACAGAATATGTATTCAGTAACTTTCAGATATATGTAACAACACAGAATATGTATTCAGTAACTTTCAGATATATGTAACAAAACAGAATATGTATTCAGTAACTTTCAGATATATGTAACAAAACAGAATATGTATTCAGTAACTTTCAGATATATGTAACAACACAGAATATGTATTCAGTAACTTTCAGATATATGTAACAAAACAGAATATGTATTCAGTAACTTTCAGATATATGTAACAAAACAGAATATGTATTCAGTAACTTTCAGATATATGTAACAACACAGAATATGTATTCAGTAACTTTCAGATATATGTAACAAAACAGAATATGTATTCAGTAACTTTCAGATATATGTAACAAAACAATATGTATTCAGTAACTTTCAGATATATGTAGAAAAAAGTCCTGTTACCCTTTATAGTTTAGGGAGATAAAGGTCTCAGTCACATCTGAGTAAAATAATCCTATTTCTATAAATGTCATAGCATCTTTTTTTTTAAAGATATTTTATTTTCGCGGACCCCTTGCAATTACACCACGGACCACTAGGGGTCCGCGGACCCCCGGTTGAGGAACTCTGATGTAGAGGATACAGTGTTGCGTTGGGCCCCTGGCGCGTCAGTCGGCCGCCTGCCCGGCGTGCCGCCGCCGCCGCTCGTGTTTAATCGCGCACGTGACGGTGGGGTTGGTCCGGCGCGTGTCTTTCATTCTTGCCGAATTGAAGACACGAAACGCCGCGTGAGGGCCCTTTAAACGTCGGGGCGGTTTTGTCTCTCGTGCGATTGAGTCGCGCGCCAATATGATTGTTCCAACCGTTGCTTGCGTCACGTGCAATTTCACGCATGACGTGGCGAAAAAGCGACGTATTGTTGTTCCAGAACAAGGTCGATCAGTACGGAGCCGTATTAGGGACATTAGACGTGTTACTGCCCCTTCTTCTTTTTCTGTTTTACTGGCGAATTGTAACCAGATGGAGCATTATCGCCACCTACTGTTACGTTACAGAGTCCTCCATTTATATCCTTCCCCCATTAGTCCAGTATCTACGGAGCCCCTAAGGGGACATGGGCGAATTTTTCTTCTTTTTTTTTGTGTTAACTATCTCGTGAGCACGAGTTACTATCTCGTGCGCACGAGATAAGTACAGTTAGTGTCTCGTGCGCACCAGTTAGTATCTCGTGCGCACGAGATAGTTAACAAAACAAAAGAAAACTCGCCCATGTGCCCTTAGGGGCTCCGTAGTTTCCCGATGATTCGCGATGAGGAAGTCAGTCGTGTATGACCTAATCTGAAGCTGCTAATGATATTCTGTTCTCTCCTGCTCTTCCCCCCCCCCAAGTCCTTTCTACTCCTACTTCCTGTTGGCTCCAGTACAGATGTCTTCCTTTTCGATTATTGTCCCACAATTCCTGCCATTGTGCTTTGATTTTGTGTCTTACAAGCAGTGGCGCCCCCAAGGGGTGGCCAGGGGTGGCCACGGCCACCCTGATACTATCCCTGACCCCCCCCCCGCTGGCCCCCCCAGCCACGAGTCGCATATGCAGAATATGCTTCTGATTATGCATGATATGCTTCTATCTGATATTTTACATCAGGTGCTGTTCATTTAAATGAATAATGTATATTTTTCTTAACTCTCATATTGACAGTTTTCAACTATACTACAACAGCAGCATAGAATTCCCGAAATTCAGTCATGGCTTTTGGTTTTGGTGTGCCACCCCAAGATTTTCAGTGGCCCCATTTGGCCCCCCCCCTATGAAACATGTCTGGGGGCGCCACTGCTTACAAATGAGTTTGTTTCTGCTTTGCTGATTGGTATTACTGTCCCTAATGCGGCTCCGTAGTTTCCTCTGAGCTTTCGCGCCGCGAATAAAGGCAACAACCAATCACGTTGGTCGGAATGTACGTCCCGTCCCGTCACAACCCCTAAAGACAACGGCGGACCTGTCGACTTTTTGCTTCTTGTCACCTTGTGTTGTATGACAGGACACAAAAATGTAAAGACAGTTAACTCGAGGACGTGTGGAGCAGCGTCGCCGAACAGCTGGGCTATCGGGATAGTGAGTAGCTTGTGTAGCTTACTTTTGGGTGTAGTAGAGCTGGTAGCAAGGCGGCCCTTCCTCACCGACCAAGAGGCGGTCGTGGTGCACCGCAAACAAGAGGGCCTGGCAGGGTCCGGACCGGACCGCCGTATCTGAACCCACCGGGTTGAGTACCCCTAGCTCAGCTTAGCGTCTCGCAGATTGTCGACAGAAAGCTGGGTTACTGTCGCAAATCGGTGTCGCAGCCGGTATGAATAGTTCTGGTGCGAAGTATTCGCATTTTCATGCCGTTTATTCGCCACGTCCCCGCTGTGTGAAGGCCTAAAGGAGGGGAAATGGGCTGAAAATGGGGCGACTGTTTTCCGCCCGTTCGAGCGGCTTTTTCCAGATGGTTTCCGAAAAGTATGCAGCTGGCCTTGCTTCGGAAACACTTGGAAAATTAGTATTGTGAATCCACCACTACTACTGCTACTACTACTACTGCTGCTTTCAGCTGCCCCCGTTAGGGGGCGCCACAGCGGATCATCCGTTTCCATCTCTTCCTGTCCTCTGCATGTCACACCAGCCACCTGCATGTCCTCCCTCACCACATCCATAAACCTCCTCTTTGGCCTTCCTCTTTTCCTCCTCCCTGGCCGCTCCATATTCGGCGTTCAGTATTTTGAATGAGGGTCATAAAATGCTAACTCGCTCACCAACACTAATATTTCCTGTGCCGTTTGCATTTTGTGACCCTCGGATCAAATTCCCCATTTGATCAAATTCCCACAGTTGTGAAGTCATCTGACAGCAGAAACATAAAGATAACCTTTGCTGTATTTTGTGCTGCGTTGAAAGTTTCAACTTCATTCATTCATCTTCAGCCGCTTCTCCGGGATCGGGTCGCGGTGGCAGCAAGCTAAGTAGGGCCCTCTAGCTCCTCCTGGGGGATCCCAAGGCATTCCCAGGCCAGATTGGACATGTAGTCCCTCCAGCGAGTTCTGGGTCTACCCCAGGGTCTCCTCCCATTTGGATGTGCCCGGTAAACCTCCAAAGGAAGGTGCCCAGGAGGCGTCCTAATCAGATGCCCGAACCACCTCAACTGGCTCCTTTTGACGCGAAGGAGCAGCGGCTCTACTCCCAGCTCCCTCCGGATGTCCGAGCTCCTCACCCTATCTCTAAGGCTGAGCCCAGACACCCTATGGAGGAAACTCATGTCAGCCGCTTGTAGCCGCGATCTCACCCTTCCGGTCACTACCCAAAGCTCCTGACCATAGGTGAGGGTTGGAACGAAGGCTGACTGGTAAATTGAGAGCTTTGCCTCCCGGCTCAGCTCCCTCGGTCCGGCGCAACATCCGCATTACTGCTGATGCTGCACCAACCCGCCTGTCAAGTTTCGACTTGAAATATAAAATTAGCGATCACAGACAGACTCGAAGGCGAGAGGAAGTTGGCGTTTTAACATTGCTGGCAACGGCGCAGACACATCTTTAGCCTGCTGAGATGGAAGTGCAAGTGGATCGGCCATATTCCCGATAGAAGTCCGTCGGTAGGAAGTGTTGGTTTAGTGTGGATGGAAAGCCGAAATGGAGGAAACAAAACTAATGCTTTCACATTTGTTCGTTGTAGAGTGGACGTGTCCTAATACACGGTGGTGCCCTGGTGAGGTGTCCCCCCCCCCCCGTCCTCCAACAGGCTGCAGCCCTCCACAGTGGCATGAGGCGGAGTAGGAGAACACAGCGTGGAGTCCGTCTCTATCACCGTCAACGTCACCAATCAAACTCTTCATTTGCGTTTTCTTTCTTCTTCCCAGTGACAAAACTTGTCCGATACGAGTAAAGCCAAAGCGGGGATGTGGAAGCTCTGCATCCTCTTCTTCTTCTTCTCGGCCTTCATCCGGATGTCTCCTCTTCCTCGTCTTTCCTCCTCCGTCTTCTTCTTTTGTCGTGTTCTTTTTCTGCATGTGAAAGCTCGGCCTCCTCTTCTTCTTCTTCTCGGCCTTCATCCGGATGTCTCCTCTTCCTCGTCTTTCCTCCTCGGTCTTCTTCTTTTGTCGTGTTCTTTTTCTGCCCTATACGTGTGTGTGTGTGTGTGTGTGTGTGTGTGTGCGTGTTTATGTGTGTGTTCGGTTCACTATGAATATTCCAGTGTTAATGGCACAAAACCAGCAGAGGTGTTTGTGACACTGTGATAGTTTTTTAAAATTTTTTTAATTTTTGCTGTAGTTTCAGAAACTAACACAGATATCACAAAATGACCGGCCGACACCCCCCCCCCCATTTTTTTTTTATTGATGGATTCAGGGCTTTTAAGGATTAAACCTACTTCAATTATAGCTATCAAACCCGTGGAAAATATCCATTCAAACAATTCATTCATTGTGCTCATTCACTCAGAAACTTCCCCTAATGGAATTTTCCAGTTAAAGAGAATTAAGGAACTGTCCGCTGTCCTCCGCTCGCCTCTCTCACCCGCTGTGTGTGTGTGTGTGTGTGTGTGTGTGTGTGTGTGTGTGTGTGTGTGTGTGTGTGTGTGTGTGTGTGTCTAAATGGCTATTGGCTGACCGGTAAAATCTAGGCCACAGCTTCTTATCCCTTGGGTAAACCTGTACGAGAGAGAGAGAGAGAGAGAGGGGGGGGGGGGGGGGCGAAGGACAGAGAAGGCATTGAAATAGCGAGGTGAGGTGAGAAAAGGGGGTGAGAGGGTAAAAAGGGACTGGTAGACAGAAGAGGGAGGGAAGCCAAGAGGCAGGATTGAGCGGAGGCCAAGGACGAGCGCGGGAGACAAAGAGAGACGGGGGAGAGAAAAGGGGCTGGAGGTAGGTGACGCGTGTGTGCGTGCGTGTGTGTGTGTGTGTGTGTGCGTGTGCGTGTGTGTGTGTGTGGGCGGGTGTGTGTGGGCGTGTGCAGGTCTGACGGTACCTCAGGGCTGCATCAGGGACCATTAGTATTTTACAGCACAAACACAAACTCTGACAGGTTGGCAGTCTCGCCCGCGGCGTGTGCGTGTGTGCGTGCTTGTGTGCGTGTGTGTGTGTGTGCGTGCTTGTGTGCGTGTGTGTGTGTGTTCTTGCAGCTACAGTTATGACACATTTTTTTTTAGTTTTTAACCATCAGAGTGATGACAGTTTAATTGGTTCTCACTTCTTTAACGGCCTATTTTAGGGTTGGCACTTTCGTTTGGGGTTAAGGTTAGAATTACGTTAGGTCGGGTTAGAGTTAGGTTATGTTAGGCTGGTTAGGCTAGGCTAGGCTAGGTTAGGCTAGGCTAGGTTAGGCTGGGTTAGGTTAGGCTAGGCTAGGCTAGGTTAGGTTAGGCTAGGTTAGGTTAGGCTAGGCTAGGTTAGGCTGAGTTAGGTTAGGCTAGGCTAGGTTAGAATTAGGTTAGGTTAGGCTGGGTTAGGCTAGGCTAGGTTAGAATTAGGTTAGGTTAGGCTGGGTTAGGTTAGGCTAGGCTAGGTTAGAATTAGGTTAGGTTAGGCTGGTTAGGTTAGGCTAGGCTAGGCTGGTTAGGCTATGTTAGGTTAGGCTGGTTAGGCTAGGTTAGGTTAGGCTGGGTTAGGCTAGGCTAGGCTAGGTTAGAATTAGGTTAGGTTAGGCTGGTTAGGCTATGTTAGGTTAGGTTAGGCTGGTTAGGCTAGGTTAGGCTAGGCTAGGTTAGAATTAGGTTAGGTTAGGCTGGTTAGGCTAGGTTAGGTTAGGCTGGGTTAGAATTAGGTTAGGTTAGGCTCGGTTAGGTTTGAATTAGGTTATGCTGGGTTCGGTTAGGCTAGGTTAGTTTAGGCTGGGTTCGGTTAGGCTAGGTTAGGTTAGAATTAGGTTATGTTAGGCTGGGTTAGGTTAGGCTAGGTTAGGTTAGAATTAGGTTAGGTTAGGCTGGGTTAGGTTAGGCTAGGTTAGGTTAGAATTAGGTTAGGTTAGGTTAGGCTGGATTCGGTTAGGCTAGGTTAGGTTGGGCTGGGATAGGTTGGGCTAGGCTAGGTTAGAATTAGGTTAGGTTAGGTTAGGCTAGGCTAGGTTAGGTTAGGTTAGGTCAGGGTTAAGATTTGTCAGGTAGTTCTGATTACTAAGGTTAGGGTTAAGGGCTAGGGAAATACTATAGTTAAAGCAGGTCCTCACAAAGACAGAAAAACATTCGTGTGCGCACATAAAAATGTTCTGGCCTTCACTTTCATGTTTTTATCTCACCCCCAGATGAACTTTGTCAAGCCTGCTCTCTCTCTCTCTCTCTCTCTCTCTCTCTCTCTCTCTCTCTCTCTCTCTCTCTCTCTCTCTCTCTCTCTCTCTCTCTCTCTCTCTCTCTCACCCCCTCCTCAAATGCTGCTCATCAAATATGAATGATCATCACACCATGTGGATTACAATCTACAGTCAACAATCTGCTCTTCTCACCACTCTCACCCACTCCATCTCTCCTCTCTTCTCGTATGTATTCTGTGTGTGTGTGTCTGTGCATGCGCTTTATTCTGGTCTGATGGGATCAGAGAGTTAACACGCTGCTGCAGAAGTAACACACACACACACACACACACACACACACACACACAAGAGCAAGCTTGTTCATATCAGCTTTATCATCAGTCATCTGTCAGCACTGTGTTTATCCATCCATCCGTCTGTCTGTCTGTCTCTCGTTGTCTCCCTCCCTTTTGTCTCCCTCTTTTTCCACTCCTTACTTACTCTGATGAGCACACACACACACACACACAGAGCTGGTCTTATCGTCTTATCCATCCTCTGTGGTGGAGCTGCTGAATAAATCAAATGCACAAAAAAAAAGGAAAAGAGAGGGCGAGGGTGGGAGGGGAAGAACAGACGGAGTGTGATTATTTGAGGAATAAAAGAGGGGGGGGGGTAAGGCGGAGAATATGTGAATCGTTGCTCATTTTGAAATTGTGCGTTTTGTTCACCGCTTTAGTAAAACTCCCTCCACTCCCCTCGCGCCAATAGAGCAGTATGTAAATGAAACCAGAACCGGACCCGGTTCGAGAGTCGGCGAGGCGCTGGTACCGCTCCTCGCCGTGCCGACGAGTGTCGTCCGACAGGGTCTGCAAGCCCGAGGCGCAGAAATAACAGCGCAGTGTAGTCCGGGCGTGATGCTCAGCGAGCAGCGTGGCACCCAGCGTCTTGCTCAAGGACACGCCGGCTGCGTAGGGACAGAACCTGCAACCTCTTTGTTACAGCACCACCGGATCTGTTCTGTCCTATAGTACACTGTGCAGCATTCCACTTTATATTATATTATATCACACTCTGTTTTACTCCATTTGTATATTATATACATATTTATAATAGTCTCATCAACCATAGTAGACTCTACTTATTCTGTTTTTTTTAACCCCGTTTTCTCCCCAGTCGTATTCAGCCAATTACCCCACTCCTCCGAGCCGTCCCGGTCGCTGCTCCACCCCCTCTGCCGATCCGGGGAGGGCTGCAGACTACCACATGCCTCCTCCCATACATGTGGAGTCGCCAGCCGCTTCTCACCTGACAGTGAGGAGTTTCACCAGGGGGACGTAGCACGTGGGAGGACCACGCTATTCCCCCCAGTTCCCCCTCCCCCCCGAAGAGGTGCCCCGACCGACCAGAGGAGGCGCTAGTGCAGCGACCAGGACACACACCCACATCTGGCTTCCCACCCGCAGACACGGCCAATTGTGTCTGTAGGGACGCCCGACCAAGCCGGAGGTAACACGGGGATTCGAACCGGCGATCCCCGTGTTGGTGGGCAACGGCATAGACCACTACACTACCCGGACGCCTTACTCTACTTATTCTTGTGCACTTTACAACATTTTAGTTTATATTATATTTTTTTGCTTTTTATACCATATCATATATTGCATACATAATTGATATTAGATAGTAGCCATATTAAATATAAGACTGTTTATTGTAACTTTATATACTATACAGTATTCTATTTTATATTGCATTGTTTTTCATTAATTTTATTTTGTATTTGTATATCACACATAATTTATAGTAATCAATAGTCCCATTACCCATATCAGTCTGCATGATCCGGAGAGGGGGAGGGCTGAAAACTACCACATGCCTCCTCCCATACATGTGGAGTCGCCAGGCGCTTCTTTTCACCTGACAGTGAGGAGTCTCACCGGGGGGACGTAGCGCGTGGGCGGATGATGCTGTTCCCCCCAGTTCACCCTCTCCCTTGAACAGGCACCCCGATCCACCAGAGGAGGCGCTAGTGCAGTGACCAGGACACATGCCCACATCCGGCATCCCACCCCCAGACACGGCCAATTGTGTCCGTGGGGACGCCCGACCAAGACGGAGGTAACACGGGGATTCGAACCAGTGATCCCCGTGTTGGTAGTCAACGGAATAGACCGCCACGCCACCCAGACACCCTCGGACTTTTCTTCTTAATGGCCCCAAAATGGTGGAAGGAAACGAACTCCCAGTTTGCATTGCAGCTACTGACGCACTAATTACATATGATAAGGGACTTGAAAACTTTCCTCTTGCAAATGTACCTTTTAATCCTTCCCTGGTCTGTAAGCAAGCCTTTTAAATGGATTCACGGTTTGTAACGCTAATATGAGACACCTCACTACTATGACTGGTGTCTACTAGTGCCACTGTGCCCTCTGATACCTGCACTTGACACGATGGCCCTCTGGACTACCACATGTCTGTGTTACTGATGTGACAATGTCCATCTCATGTCATGTCATATCATGTCATGTCATGTCATGTCATGTCATGTCATCTCATGTCATGTCATGTCATGTCATGTCATGTCATATGTCATGTCATCTCATGTCATGTCATCTCATCTCATCTCATGTCATATCATGTCATGTCATGTCATGTCATCTCATGTCATGTCATCTCATCTCATCTCATCTCATGTCATGTCATCTCATCTCATCTCATCTCATCTCATCTCATCTCATGTCATGTCATGTCATGTCATGTCATGTCATGTGTGTCCGCTGAAGAATAAGTCAACGCGAGTCACGTTTCCATTCGGCACCCGGCATTTCCGCCAGCTGCCGTGGAGCCGTCTCCTCTCAAACGGGAACCAGCGGAAGGCCAAAGCTAATTCTGAACCCGGACTTAATTTGAGTCCTGCAACGGTCTGCTGTTATCGCGGCGCGAGGGGGCTTTGGGAGGGAAGCGGCGAACCAAATGGCAGCAAATAACGGCGCTCGTGGAAAGGTGAGGGTTTTTCCAAACGAGGGTCAGGACAGTCGGAGCCCACTGTTTTCTTCTGGGAAATGTCGCCAATCCATCACTCTGATAGCTAAAGGCCACCCCGCTCATTATGCCGTGTGTGGGGGCTGGACTCTGTGTGTCTGTGTGTGTGTGGGTGTGTGTGTGTGGGTGTGTGTGCTGGACTCTGTGTGTGGGTGTGGGTGTGTGTGTGTGTGTCTGTGTGTGTGTGTGTGTGTGCGTGCCTACCTACCTGCTGCCTTTGCTGTGTCAGCACCCTATTTCAGTAGACTCTTGCTGGTTCTCCGACAAACACACACATGCACACACATGCACACACACACACATGCACACACACACAGACACACACACACAGACAAACGGTTGTGTGCTGATTTAATGAGTTGCTGGCCGATCATCTATAATTCATATCTCAACACGTCGGGTGTGACTGCCCCGTCACTCTGCCGTTCTGTTGTATGTGACAAGAATTAGAAAGAGTGTGTGTGTGTGTTTGTGTGTGTGTGTGTGGGGGGGGTGTACTGTGTGTGTTTGTGTCTGCATCTGTCTTTGGATATGTTTGTGTGTGGTTGTGTGTATTTCTCTTTTCCTATCTTTGTGAGTGTGTATTTCCTGTTTGTGTGTTTTCGTTGTATGTGTGTGTGTATCTGCGTGGATGTGTGTGTGTGTGTGTGTGTGTGTCAACGTGTCTTATCTTTTCTGTGTGTATCTCTCTTTCTCTTGGTGGGACTCTGGGTTTATTGTATAGCGTGTATGTCTGTCTTACTGTGTGTGAATATCAAAATGGGTTTTTGATTTATCTTTGTAACTACGTGTCTCTTGTTGTGTGTGTGTGTGTGTGTGTGTGTGTGTGTGTGTGTGTGTGTGTGTGTGTGTGTGTGTGTGTGTGTGTGAGCCCTGAGATGGCCTGGCGGCCTGTCCAGGGTGTCTCCCCGCCTGCAGCCCAGTGACTGCTGGGATAGGCTGCAGCATCCCCGCGACCCTGAGAGCAGCATAAGCGGCTCAGATGATGGATGGATGGATGGACGGATGGACGGACAGACGGATGGACGGACAGACGGACGGATGGACGGACGGACGGACAGATGGACGGACGGACGGACGGACGGATGGACGGATGAATGGACGGACGGACGGACGGACGGATGGATGGATGGACGGACGGACGGACGGATGGATGAATGGACGGACAGACGGACGGACGGATGGATGGATGGACGGACGGACGGATGGACGGACGGATGGATGGACGGACGGACGGACGGATGGATGGACGGACGGACGGATGGATGAATGGACGGATGGATGGATGGACGGACGGACGGATGGATGAATGGACGGACGGACGGATGGATGGACGGATGGATGAATGGACGGAAGGATGGACGGACGGACGGATGGACGGACGGATGGATGAATGGACGGACGGACGGATGGATGGATGGACGGACGGACGGACGGATGGATGGACGGATGGATGGACGGAGGGACGGACGGATGGATGGATGGACGGACGGACGGATGGATGGACGGATGGATGGACGGAGGGACGGACGGATGGATGGATGGATGGATGGACGGACGGACTGACGGACGGATGGATGGACGGACGGATGTACGGATGGATGGATGGATGGACAGACGGATGGATGGACGGACGGACGGACGGATGGATGGACGGACGGATGGATGGATGGATGGATGGATGGATGGATGGATGGATGGATGATTTTGGTCATCGATTATTGGTTGTAGTCATGTATTAAGTACTGGGCCAAACATTGGCTGGTTGCACCCGGACATCTTCTCAGACTGGTGTGGGTGTCGTCTGGCTGCTGGTCAGACTGAATGAACAGTCTTAAGACTCTTCTTGGGGCTCTGGGGACGTGTGATGGACTCCCATCCCTCCATCATTACGTTAGTACATTTGAGACCAAACGATGAATCAGGGAAACAACAGATTAACTGATAATGAAAGTCATCACGAGTTGCAGCCCTGCTGAACTAAGAGGGGTGTTTTTTTTCCAGGAAGTTAAAACTAGTGTTGATTTATACGAAGGATTCGGTTTAAACAGGGTTTGGGTTTCCCCTGGTTTCTCCCCGGTTGTACCCGTCCAGTTACCCCACTCCTGCACGCCGTCCCGGTCGGTGCACCACCCCTCTCTGCCGATCTCAAACAGGATTTCTTAAAAAAGCAAGCCGGGGCGTCCGGGTAGCGTGGCGGTCTATTCTGTCGCCTACCAACATGGGGCTCGCAGGTTCGAATCCCCGTGTTACCTCCGGCTTGGTCGGGCGTCCCTACAGACACAACTGGCTGTGACTGCGGGTGGGAAGCCGGATGTGGGTATGTGTCCTGGTCGCTGCACTAGCGCCTCCTCTGGTCGGTTGGGGTGCCTATTCTGGGGGGGGGGACTGGGGGCAATAGCGTGATCCCCCCACGCGCTACGTCCCCCCTGGTGAAACTCCTCACTGTCAGGTAAAAAGAAGCGGCTGGCGACTCCACATGTATGGGAGGAGGCCTTTGGTAGTCTGCAGCCCTCCCTGGATCAGCAGACGGGGTGGAGCAGCGACGGGGACAGCTCAGAAGAGTGGGGTAATTGGCCGGATACAATTGGGAAGAAAAAGGGGGACCCCCCCCCCGCCCCCAAAGAAAAAATGAAGCCATCCAAAGAAGCCAGATTAGTGTAACAGGAATCAGAATGTAAAACAACGTGTCAGGCGTCCCTTCATAGGAAACACAGACAGCGTTTACACTGACTGACCTCCTGGACTGACCTCCTGGACTGACCTCCGGGACTGACCTCCTGGACTGACCTCCTGGACTGACCTCCTGCGGTTCTCCTCTTAAATCTGCTTTTAATTCAAAGAGTTACTTGCAGGAATCCCAGTGATACACATTATTGTCAAGTCACATTGCATACATGGAGCGGAATGAGGGTTCGAGCTGGTGGAGGATAAGTGACGGTGGAATGACAGCAATAGTAACAGTAATAGTAACAGCAATAATAACAGTAATAGTAACGGTAACAGTAATGGTAATAGTAATATTAACCGTAATTGTAACAGTAATATTAACAGTAACAGTAATATTAACAGTAACGGCAATAGTAACAGTAATATTAACAGGAATAGTAACAGTAATATTAACAGTAATAGTAATATTAACAGTAATAGTAACAGTAATATTAACAGTAATGGTAATAGTAACAGTAACGGTAATAGTAACAGTAATATTAACAGTAACAGTAATATTAACAGTAACGGTAATAGTAACAGTAATATTAACAGTAACATAATAGTAACAGTAATATTAACAGTAACAGTAATATTAACAGTAACGGTAATAGTAACAGTAATATTAACAGTAATGGTAATATTAACAGTAATAGTAATATTAACAGTAATAGTAACAGTAATATTAACAGTAACAGTAATATTAACAGTAATGGTAATAGTAACAGTAACGGTAATAGTAACAGTAATATTAACAGTAACAGTAATATTAACAGTAACGGTAATAGTAACAGTAATATTAACAGTAACGTAATAGTAACAGTAATATTAACAGTAACAGTAACGGTAATAGTAACAGTAATATTAACAGTAATGGTAATATTAACAGTAATAGTAATATTAACAGTAATATTAACAGTAACAGTAATATTAACAGTAACGGTAATATTAACAGTAATGGTAATATTAACAGTAATAGTAATATTAACAGTAACAGTAATAGTAATATTAACAGTAATAGTAACAGTAATATTAACAGTAACAGTAATAGTAATATTAACAGTAATAGTAACAGTAATAGTAATATTAACAGTAATAGTAACAGTAATATTAACAGTAACAGTAATAGTAATATTAACAGTAATAGTAACAGTAATAGTAATATCAACAGTAATATTAACAGTAACAGTAATAGTAATATTAACAGTAATAGTAACAGTAATATTAACAGTAACAGTAATAGTAATATTAACAGTAATAGTAACAGTAATAGTAATATTAACAGTAATAGTAACAGTAATATTAACAGTAACAGTAATAGTAATATTAACAGTAATAGTAACAGTAACAGTAATATTAACAGTAATAGTAACAGTAATATTAACAGTAACAGTAATAGTAATATTAACAGTAATAGTAACAGTAATATTAACAGTAATAGTAATATTAACAGTAATAGTAACAGTAATATTAACAGTAATAGTAACAATAAGGGTAAGAATTGAAAAAGAGTTGATAAAAGTTGAAGTATGACTTGCCTTCTCTCTTTTTCTCCCTCCCTCTCCTTTTTTCCTCTCTCTCTCTCTCTCCCTCTCTCTCTCTCTCTCTCTCTCTCGCTCTCATTTCTTCTAGGTGTACCACTCTCCACTATGATCCTGACCTTCCTCCCACCTCCATCATCATCACCTTCCACAACGAGGCCAGATCCACCCTGTTACGCACCATACGCAGGTACATGTGTGAGCACACGCGCGTGCACACACACACACACACACACACACACACACACACACACACACACACTAGCGCACATTGACCCTGAATCTTTGCCCACATCTTCTTCTGTGTCTTCAGTTTGATGATTTCAGCAGGTTGGCACACACAAAAATTGATGAACCAGCCCTTGTGAGCATGCATGCACGCACACACACACACACACACACACACACACACTCTCCAGGTTTTGGCCAGAGTTCAGCTCATTATAGTGGAGGCAGTCAGCAGGGCCTAGCCGTGTCTCCACACTGTCAGGAAGGACTGAAACACTCAGACACACGCTGTGTGTGTGTGTGTGTGTGTGTGTGTGTGTGTGTGTGTGTGTGTATGTGTGTGTGTGTAAACAGTCCTCCCCCTTTAGCCTCTCTCAAAGCTTTGCAGTTTTCAACCAATTTAAAGACAGTCCGTCTCCCTGCGCCTCACTCCTCCCTTTGGCTGTGGCTCTGTGTGTGTGTGTGTGTGTGTGTGTGTGTGTGTGTGTGTGTGTGTCCCTGTGTGTGTGTCCCTGCTTATTGGTGGTGACTTGAAGTTGGAGGGTATGTTGCTGCCTGTTGTCTTCAGCACACTTCAGCGTGTTCATGTGGAAAATGGCACCTCGCCTAACGGCATGCCATCCCCCTTGTCACGGTGAACCTTCTGCCCTCCTGGCCAGGGGGCCTCCTGGCCACCGGGACACCGGGGCCTCCTGGCCACCGGGGCCTCCTGGACACCAGGACACCGGGGCCTCCTGGACACCGGGGCCTCCTGGCCGAGTGTCTGGATGGAGTGGTGGTCTGTTCTATTGCCTACCAACAGAGGGATCGCCAGTTCGAATCCCCGTGTTACCTCCGGCTTGGTCGAGTGTCCCTACAGACACAATTGGCCGTGTCTGCGGGTGGGAAGCCGGATGTGGGTGCGCGTCCTGGTCACTGCACTAGCGCCTCCTCTGGTCGGTTGGGGCACCTGTTCGGGGGGGAGGGGGAACTGGGGGGAATAGCATGATCCTCCCAGTGAAACTCCTCACTGTCAGGTGAAAAGAAGCGGCTGGCGACTCCACATGTATGGGAGGAGGCATGTGGTAGTGTGCAGCCCTCCCGGGATCGGCAGAGGGGGTGGAGCAGAGACCGGGACGGCTCGGAAGAGTGGGGTAATTGGCCAAGTACAATTGTGGGGAGAAAAAGGGGGGAGGAATGTGGTCGACTATTCTGGTTTTGTGAGTTCTTGACATTCTAATGATGCATTTACACACGGTGCACAGGTGTCCCATTATGTTTAACACCATGTGCCCCTAATGGTGCAGTCACGTGTGTTGTGTCTGATGGTCCATGTGGTCACTTCCATTTTACTTCCATTACATACAGTTATCATTAGGTTTTAGATATTAACGTCTTATCTAACTGTGCCGCAGTGGCGCAGTGGTTAGCGCGGTCGCCTCACAGCAAGAAGGTCCTGGGTTCGAGCCCCGGGGTAGTCTCACCTTGGGGGTCGTCCCGGGTCGTCCTCTATGTGGAGTTTGCATGTTCCCCCCGTGTCTGTGTGGGTTTCCTCCGGGGGCTCCAGTTTCCTCCCACAGTCCAAAGACATGTAGGTGAGGTGACTCGGCCGTACTGACTTGTCCCTCGGTGTGAATGTGTCGGCCCTGTGATGGACATGGCAGCCTGTCCAGGGTGTCTCCCCGCCTGCCGCCCAGTGGCTGCTGGGATAGGCTCCAGCATCCCCGTGACCCCGGCTGGGGTAAGCGGCTTGGATAATGGATGGATGGATGTCTTATCTAATGTGATGTAACTTAATTTAACCTGATCTAATGAAACTTGATTGACTCAAATTGAGTCTCCTGTCATCTAATCCAGTCAGCTCTCATCTCATCTCATCTCATCGGACATAATGCAGTTTTATTCAAACACGTTACCTGAATTCAATTCTCTGTGCTGTCAGGCACACAGGTTACATGTCTGAAGCTATTGTGTGCGTTTCTCAGTTGACTTCCCAGGATAAATGTAGAAAAATATGGAACGATTCACTCTGTAGTCCATCGGTTCTCAATCAGGTCCTCAGGTAGCACTGCCGCTGCTGGTTTCCTGTTCTGGTGGGTGGGTCATTATGTTGTGCCAGGTCTGAAAGGCTGGAATGACGGGAACAACAGGTGAATGGAATTAGCAATCAGGAGCACTTTATTCATCGTTTCCCCCAGCAGTGCACCACAAAGACACAAACACATCCAAAAACTACAAGAACACACATATCCAAAAGAACACACATATCCAAAATAACGCATATATCCAAACTAAAAAAAAATAAATCACTGTCCAAGAGGAAGAACGGCAGCCAGGATGACTGCCGGTCTGCATGGGCTAGCAGTTAGCTTAGCCTGCCCCGCTTCCACGTCCTGTCAGACCGTTCTCGGTGTTTCCTCTCCGGGCGCAGCTCCGGGCAGGGCCGTGGGTCCTTGGACCCACCAGGCACAGCAGACACCAGGCTCCCTCGGCTGATCCGACGCCAGCTCGACCAGCCAGACACCCTCGAGTCGACACACCTCCGCGCACTCCGCACGACAACACCAAAAAACGCCACAGTCAGCGCCAGGCGAGGCCGCCGCCAGACCGCCCTCGGCGTTATCGGGACTGCCGGTCTGCATGGGCTAGCAGTTAGCTTAGCCTGCCTCTCCACGACACAGTATGGGTTGTACCCAGAGGACCTAATTGAAAACCGCAGTTGTAATCCTCACCAAGAGGAAGAGTTTCAAACGTTACTGAAGGATTTACGACTTCTCCAGAGAAGATGTGTATGTATTTTGTTGGGGGGGTGGGGTGGGGTGGGGGTGGTATAACAACGTACGGTTTAACGCCACTCTTCTCCTCCATCCATTCAGTGCAAAACAAGAACAGGTTGATACGGCCCGGATAATAGTTGAGACACCCCCCCACCCCCCACCCCCCGATATCTGATATGTGGACTTTCAGAGTGGACTTGAAAAATCAGTGTGAAAACATTTCGAGTGCCTTACAATCACGTAAAATAAATAAATAAATAACGAAATAAATAGGGTTTGGCTTGGTGTTTTCGGTAGATTTTGTGCGCTTCGGGGGCTTCGAGATACGGAGAAACAACTTTAATAAGTTGGATTTGTGAATGGAAGACGGGCGGTTTGAGAGCTTTTCATCTTGCGATCAAAGAGCTGCTTTCTCAGAGAGAGAGCTGGGCCCGTCGATATTTAATCAAGCCCCCATCCAACAATTGATCTCATCTCTTCTGTCTGCGAGAGCCCCCCCCCCCCGCCCCCCCCGCCAGGGAGAGATAAGCAGGCAGAGACGGATAGAAAGAGAGGGGGGGGGCGAGAGAGAGAGAATTGGAGAAGAAGAAAGGGGGTGAGGATAGTTTTAGAGGATATATTCAGTTTTGATGGGTTTTGTTTGTTTTGTGTGTGTGTGTGTGTGTGTGCGTGTGTGTGTGTGTGTGTGTGTGTGTGTGTGTGTGTGTGTGTGTGTGCGCTCTATAGATTCTTTTGCTTCAAGGATCAATCTCATCAGCTGAAAAGGTTCCACTACCTTAGAATGAGCAGCGAGGAATCATGGGAAAGAGAGAAAGACAGAGAGGGATGAAACAGAATATGTGGTCACGGTACAACACCAGTACAGGCTGAGACGGATCCACGGTACAACACCAGTACAGGCTGAGACGGATCCACGGTACAACACCAGTACAGGCTGAGACGGATCCACGGTACAATACCAGTACAGGCTGAGACGGATCCACGGTACAACACCAGTACAGGCTGAGACGGATCCACGGTACAACACCAGTACAGGCTGAGACGGATCCACGGTACAACACCAGTACAGGCTGAGACTGATCCACGGTACAACACCAGTACAGGCTGAGACGGATCCACGGTACAATACCAGTACAGGCTGAGACGGATCCACGGTACAACACCAGCACAGGCTGAGACGGATCCACGGTACAACACCAGTACAGGCTGAGACGGATCCACGGTACAACACCAGTACAGGCTGAGACGGATCCACGGTACAACACCAGTACAGGCTGAGACGGATCCACTTTACAACACCAGGACAGGCTGAGATGGATCCACTGTACAACACCAGTACAGGCTGAGACGGATCCACAGTACAACACCAGTACAGGCTGAGACGGATCCACGGTACAACACCAGTACAGGCTGAGACGGATCCACGATACAACACCAGTACAGGCTGAGACGGATCCACGGTACAACACCAGTACAGGCTGAGACGGATCCACGGTACAATACCAGTACAGGCTGAGACGGATCCACGGTACAACACCAGTACAGGCTGAGACGGATCCACGGTACAACACCAGTACAGGCTGAGACGGATCCACGGTACAACACCAGTACAGGCTGAGACTGATCCACGGTACAACACCAGTACAGGCTGAGACGGATCCACGGTACAATACCAGTACAGGCTGAGACGGATCCACGGTACAACACCAGCACAGGCTGAGACGGATCCACGGTACAACACCAGTACAGGCTGAGACGGATCCACGGTACAACACCAGTACAGGCTGAGACGGATCCACGGTACAACACCAGTACAGGCTGAGACGGATCCACTTTACAACACCAGGACAGGCTGAGATGGATCCACTGTACAACACCAGTACAGGCTGAGACGGATCCACAGTACAACACCAGTACAGGCTGAGACGGATCCACGGTACAACACCAGTACAGGCTGAGACGGATCCACTGTACCAGACTGAGACGGATCCACGATACAACACCAGTACAGGCTGAGACGGATCCACTGTACAACACCAGTACAGGCTGAGACGGAGCCACGGTACAACACCAGTACAGGCTGAGACGGATCCACTGTACAACACCAGTACAGGCTGAGACGGAG
Source organism: Lampris megalopsis (assembly GCA_022114975.2). Classification (NCBI taxonomy): domain Eukaryota; kingdom Metazoa; phylum Chordata; class Actinopteri; order Lampriformes; family Lampridae; genus Lampris; species Lampris megalopsis. The sequence goes on along the minus strand of JAJHIY020001832.1, from coordinate 19,357 downwards.
CCACGGTACAACACCAGTACAGGCTGAGACGGAGCCACGGTACAACACCAGTACAGGCTGAGACGGATCCACGGTACAACACCAGTACAGGTTGAGGCGGATCCACTGTACAACACCAGTACAGGTTGAGGCGGATCCACGGTACAACACCAGTACAGGCTGAGACGGATCCACTGTACAACACCAGTACAGGCTGAGACGGATCCACTGTACAACACCAGTACAGGCTGAGACGGAGCCACGGTACAACACCAGTACAGGCTGAGACGGAGCCACGGTACAACACCAGTACAGGCTGAGACGGATCCACGGTACAACACCAGTACAGGTTGAGGCGGATCCACTGTACAACACCAGGACAGGCTGAGATGGATCCACGGTACAACACCAGTACAGGCTGAGACGGATCCACTGTACAACACCAGTACAGGCTGAGACGGAGCCACGGTACAACACCAGTACAGGCTGAGACGGATCCACTGTACAACACCAGTACAGGCTGAGACGGAGCCACGGTACAACACCAGTACAGGCTGAGACGGAGCCACGGTACAACACCAGTACAGGCTGAGACGGATCCACGATACAACACCAGGACAGGCTGAGACGGATCCACGGTACAACACCAGGACAGGCTGAGACGGATCCACGGTACAACACCAGTACAGGCTGAGACGGATCCACGGTACAACACCAGGACAGGCTGAGACGGATCCACGGTACAACACCAGTACAGGCTGAGACGGATCCACGGTACAACACCAGTACAGGCTGAGACGGATCCACGGTACAACACCAGTACAGGCTGAGACGGATCCACGGTACAACACCAGTACAGGCTGAGACGGATCCACGGTACAACACCAGTACAGGCCGAGACGGATCCACGGTACAACACCAGTACAGGCTGAGACGGATCCACGGTACAACACCAGTACAGGCTGAGACGGATCCACTGTACAACACCAGGACAGGCTGAGACGGAGCCACGGTACAACACCAATACAGGCCGAGACGGATCCACGGTACAACACCAGTACAGGCTGAGACGGATCCACGGTACAACACCAGTACAGGCCGAGACGGATCCACGGTACAACACCAGTACAGGCTGAGACGGATCCACTGTACAACACCAGTACAGGCTGAGACGGAGCCACGGTACAACACCAGTACAGGCTGAGACGGATCCACGGTACAACACCAGTACAGGCCGAGACGGATCCACGGTACAACACCAGTACAGGCCGAGACGGATCCACTGTACAACACCAGTACAGGCTGAGACGGAGCCACAGTACAACACCAGTACAGGCTGAGACGGATCCACGGTACAACACCAGTACAGGCTGAGACGGATCCACGGTACCAGACTGAGACGGATCCATGGTACAACACCAGTAGAAGCTGAGACGGATCCACGGTACAACACCAGTACAGGCCGAGACGGATCCACGGTACAACACCAGTACAAGCTGAGACGGATCCACTGTACAACACCAGTACAGGCTGAGACGGATCCACGGTACCAGACTGAGACGGATCCACTGTACAACACCAGTACAGGTTGAGACGGATCCACGGTACAACACCAGTACAGGCTGAGACGGATCCACGGTACCAGACTGAGACGGATCCACTGTACAACACCAGTACAGGTTGAGACGGATCCACGGTACAACACCAGTACAGGCTGAGACGGATCCACGGTACAACACCAGTACAGGCTGAGACGGATCCACTTTCAGCTTGAACCGTTTCAAAACATCACACAGCGACACTTTAGAAATTTAAAATGATCTCTTTCACTGCAATGAAATAACAGTGAAATTTTTAATTCTAAACTGCCATTACCGCCAGGTGTGGATAACGCACACACACACACACACACACACACACACACACACACACACACACACACACACACACACACACACACACACACACATTACAAGCATCTGATATTTGCTGTGAGAGACAGAAATTCAATTCAGTTCAGTTTATTGTCATTAAAAACAACGTGCAGGCACATGTTAAAATGAAACGAGGGCTGTGGCTTCACCAAACAGTGCAAGACAGACACAGACAAACACAGCAAACACAGTATAAGATATACAGCCATGAAGACCAGAAGCTAAAAACAAGTTAAAAAGAGCTGGAGTACAAAATATTTAAAAATATCTACATTCAGTGGGTGGCCAGGTTCAGGGGGGCAACAGCTTGTGGAAAGAAGCTGTGTTTGAGCCTGGCAGTGCGGGCTCTGAGGCTCCTGTAGCGCCTCCCAGAGTGCAGGGGGCAGAACAGTCCATGGTTGGGGTGGGTGGGATCTCTGCTGATGCTCAGACCCCTTCGAAGGCAGCGTTTGTGATAAATGTCTTGTATGGCTGGGAGCTGGGTACTGGTGATATGCTGGGTGGCCTTGACGACCCGCTGCAGCAGAGCTTTCTGGTCGTCTGAGGTGCAGTTGCCGTACCACACTGAGATGCAGCTGGTCAGGATGCTCTCTGTGGTGCAGTGGTAGAAGTTGGGGAGAGTTTTGGAGGGATTGACAGGCGCTCCTCAGCCTCCTCAGGAAATGCAGGCGTTGTTGGGCCTTTTCACAAGGGCCTGGGTGTTTGATGTCCAGGAAAGGTCCTCGCTGATGTGGACTCCAAGGAATTTAAAGCTGGAGAGCTGGAGAAAACGTGACTCTACAAAGTTCTTGATTTTATGTCAAACATGCGCAGCCTTTGTTTCATTGGATGGCTTCATCGTTTGAACCGAACCGACTTTATTTGTATAGTCCTGAATCACAGGGCTTCATATTCACACAGGGAAAAACAGATACACATACTGGAGAAGTCAGACAACTAGTTAGCACCCGCTAGCTAGGTTGGTCAGACGGGCTGTCAGTCAGTCTCCGCCAGCCAGCTAGTTAATTAGTCACCCAACAAGAAGCCAGTCAGCAGTCAGCCAGCACCAGTCAGTCATCCATGCAGTCACCCGTCTCCTTTCTTGTAAATAAATGTCTTTCTAAACTGCTTTGCTCAGCATCCGTTGGCAGTCAAGGAATGTCTTGACGCAGCCTAAACTCAGCACTTTCTGCTTCAGCGGGCCGAGATGTACAAAGTCCAGAGAGGTTTTCCTCTGGCTGGTCAGATATGGTTAAGCAAGAAATCATTAAGTAAATTTTTAATGTCCGCCACTAATATATACCAACCACCAACATATCGACAACCAGAATACCCTGTGTCAGTATCCCGAACACGCTGTCCTGTTTCTGAACACTAGAAGTAAGGAATCAGAAATACTTCGTCTCCCGTGTTCCCCACAGCAGTGCAACACAAAGACAAAAACACATATCCAAAAACTACAAGAACAAACATATCCAAACTAACACATATTCAAGCTAACACATATATCCAAACTAAACAAAAAATGAAAAATAAAATCACTGTCCAAGGGAACGAACGCTGGCCAGGATGACTGTCGGAACTGCCGGTCTGCATAAGCTAGCAGTTAGCTTAGCCTGCCCCACTCTCGCGTCCTGTCAGACCGCCCTCGGTGTTTCCTCTTCAGGTGCAGCTCCAGGCAGGACCGTGGTCCTTGGGCCCACGCACACGAAAGACCAGGCTCCCTCAGCCGATCCAACCCCGGCTCTCCCAGCCAGACACCTTCGACACACCTCCCCGCACTCCACACAGCGACACCAAAAACACCACAGTCAACGCCAGGCAAGGCTACTGCCAGACTGGCCCCAGTGTGATTAGCACCGCCGGTCTGCATGGGCTAGCAGTTAGCTTAGCCTGCACTGCTTCCGCGTGCTGTCAGGCTGCCCTCGGTGTTACCTCTTCGGGCACAGCTCCCGGCAGGGGCCGTGGTCCTTGGGCCCACCAGGAGCAACAGACCAGGCTCCCTCAGCCGATCCAACGCTAGCTGTCCCAGCCAGACACCTTCAACACACCTCCCCGTATTCCACACGACGACACTAAAAACACCACAGTCAACGCCAGGCGAGGCCGTGGCCAGACCGCCCCCGGTGTCATCAGAACCACCAGTCTGCATGGGCCAGCAGCCAGCTCAGCCTGCCCCGCCTCCGCGTCCCGTCAGACCGCCCTCGGTGTCACCTCCTCGGGCGCAGCTCCAGACAAGGCCGCGGTCCCTGGGCCCGCAGGACGCAGCAGATCAAGCTCTCTCAGCCGATCCAGTGCCAGCTGTCCCTGCCATCAAACAAAGACAAACCTAAAGACGCAGACGTCGACAGACACTGCGCGAACAGCAGTGGGTGAGGCTGCCGCAAACGTGAATTCGCACCGCCATCTTCTCACACAGGAAGTGGAACGGCCAACGGGTCTCAAGATTTCAAAATGTTGAAATATTAAAAGCAGAAAAACAAAATGAAATGTAATGTCTTACCTTTTATTTAATTTTCCTAAATGTCCTGCCTTGAAATGAATAATCGGTCACTGAGATACAAAGCACATATTGCAGATGTGCAGGGCAGCACATTGTGAAAATTCAGTCTCTTGACTCGGTGAGAGACCTATCCATCTACTGTCTGGCTGTCTGTCTGTCTGGCTGGATGGCTGGCTGGCTGGCTCAGCACCGATCACCCAGTATTTATTCGTGTAGATAAATACTATCCTAGATCAGCAGCAATGAGACAGTATTGACTGTTGACATTTATTGCGCGTCGTTTTGTGGTATTCAAGATTAGCCATTTACAAGCGCAGATCTATAGCAATCCCGTATATGCAGTGATCTCCCGTTGTGTCGTCTCCCCGATACGCCGGTACTTTACGGCAATTTAATTAATCTAGATGCATCGAACGCTGTAGCTCAGCAGTGATGAGACAGAGTTTATTGAGAGTACATAGATCTACAGCACCCAGACCGGCAGCAGTCTGCCAGCAGGTATCGAGCGGCTGAATCAGGTGGTTTTTTTTCCTACGACAGCGAATGTGGTTGTGCCGGGGAGGACTTCCTGCCGGAGTGATATGAGAGATGGAGAAGAGTTTCATTTTGAAATCGTCCTTCTAGAAAAGGGAGACTAATTGGTGATATTCACTTCACCCTATTTTACAACAAAACACAAGCAGTTATATGATCGGAAAGGTTTCTGTTTTGTGAGAAGTCCTCTCTAGTTGAGAGATACGGTCTTTGGGCGGTCTATTCCATCGCCTACCAACACGGGGATCGCCATTTTGAATCCCCGTGTTACCTCCGGCTTGGTCGGGCGTCCCTACAGACACAAATGGCCGTGTCTGCAGGTGGGAAGCCGGATGTGGGTATGTGTCCTGGTCGCCGCACTAGCGCCTCCTCTGGTCGGCCGGGGCGCCTGTTCGGGGCGGAGGGGGAACTGGGGGGGAAATAACGTGATCCTCCCACGCGCTACGGCCCCCTGGTGAAACTCCTCACTGTCAGGTGAAAAGAAGGGGCTGGCGACTCCACATGTATGGGAGGAGGCATGTGGTAGTCTGCAGCCCTCCCCGGACCGGCAGAGGGGGTGGAGCAGCAACCGGGCCAGGTCAGAGAGCAGAGTGATTGGTCAGGTACAACTGGGGAGAAAAAAGGGGTAAAACCCCCCCCCCCAAAAAAAGGACCTTTAATTAGAAAAGCTGCCATTTTTTTAACGTGGTGAATATCTTCTTTTTGAAATGAAATCGTTCTATCCCTGCCAGGGTCTGAGAGAGGTGAGGTGTGGAAGAACGAAGGAGATTTTGAGAGAGAGAGAGAGAGAGAGAAAGTAAGACTGTGACCCTTAAAAGAAAAAGGATTGTGACCTTTTTGATGAGTCCTACGGCAACGCGTAGTACTGAGAAGCTCCTCTATCCAGACCCTCAACTCAGTCTTCAGCCTCTGGGAATGGACGCGTCGAGAAACCGATTCCGTGGCTCATTTTCAACAGGAACAATACAACTCGCTTATAGAAATCAAAAAAATACCCCAGACGGCAGTCGGCGGGTTATCGAGTTACACAGCAGAACGTATCCGCGGCGCAAATACCAGCCAGCCGGTACTGTCACAAATCTGTTGGAGGCCTGACGACGCTGTGCCAACTCTCTTGTCTTTCCCATATACTGAAGCAGAGAAAAGGTTTAATTTAGCGGACAGCCGTGTCCTCTGTATTACAATGTCAGGGCAGTGTTATAGCCTGGATGGACCTGGTGGGAACGGATCCACTATGGCAGTGTGTGAGTGGGGTTTTAAGGCATGACGCCTTGTACTGCCCATCAAGTGGTTCTTTGCCTCATGCTGCGGTCTTGCAGGTTTAGGGGGTTTCGGATAGAGGTAGTACCTTTCGCAGCCTGGAAGCTGATCCTGCTCTGCAGGATAACAGCCACACTGGTCCACGTCCATCTCCTAACTCTGGGGTCTGGCTCCTAGTGCCACACCCCGGGCGACGGCTTCGGCTGGCCGGCTAAACGACGTGAGGGGGTGGCGTCGACACTGCATCGCTGGGCGATAGGCTTCTCTCAGAAGTCGCCGGCTAGGGCGGAAGAACTCTTTAGGGTCAACGGCCAAGTGTTGGGGACCAAGGCGTGCCTCGGGATGAGGAGTTCGGCTGTGGTCGGCAGTTTGGAGGGGACTGGGCCCAAACCAAACTCTTTTCGCCCAAGACACACTAATGATGAAAACGGCGACTGTACCGGTTGCGGATTCAACAGCGGTGCCCCAACGACCTCTCGAGAGGTGACAGGATAGGCGAGGCGAGGCGAGGTGAGGTGAGGCAGTCTTGCAAGTTCGTTTACCAAGAATGAGAGTTGGAGCATTGGGTAACGCCTCACGTGTAGACGCCTGCAACACCGGACGCAGCAAGTGAATGTAATGATATAAGGACCGGAGTCTGGAAAACACCGCTCAAAGGGACTCTGGGTGAAACCCGGGGAAATAGTGGGTGTGTGTAATGAGTGTGTACTTTTGCCCCCGGAAGGCAGGTGGATATATAGCAGTTGTGGATGTGGCCACCTGATACCCAGACGCTCGTCTCCATAGAGGCCGAGTGCAGCTTTGTCAGCGGTGATAGTATTTTCTGTCAGCTGGAGATAGACTCTCCCTCTGCACGCCTGAGGAGAGAGATGTTAAGCCCCACGACTGCTGGCCTGTGAACCACAGAATACAAACCACACACACACACACACACATGTGTGTATGTGTGTATGAGGGGAGCTCGGATAAAAGGGCAAAAGCGAGGAGGAAAGAGGGAGGAGAGGCTTAATGTGAGAAAAATGGAGGAGGTGGAGATAGGGTTTTTATATATATATATATATATATATAGAGAGAGAGAGAGAGAGAGAGAGAGAGAGAGAGAGAGAGAGAAGTCAAGAAAAGTGCAACAAAGTGGGAGCGAGAGAGAGAGGAAGAGAGAGGTGATGGAAGTTGCAGCAAAGAGAGAGGGGAGAGAGAGAGAGATTGTCTATCCATCCATGTCCCTGCCTGCCTCCCGTGACAGAGAAACCGAGAGAGATGAAGCAACAGAGAGATAAAGAGAACGTGGAAAATAAAGCAGGTGAAAAAGGGCAGACGGAAAAATAGACGGATCGATCGATCAGTTGATAGATAGAGGTGAACTTTAAGGGTTATTTTTGTCTCCTCTCTATCACCCCACATCTTCTCCTTCCTCTACTGTCGGCTGCTCCCTTTAGGGGGCGCCACAGCGGATCATCTGTTTCCATCTCTTCCTGTCCTCTGCGTCTTCCTCTGTCACACCAGCCACCTGTGTGTCCTCTCTTACCACATCCATAAACCTCCTCTTTGGCCTTCCTCTTCTCGTCTTCCCTGGCAGCTCCATATTCAGCATCCTTCTCCCAATATTTCCAGCATCTCTCCTCCACACATGTCCAAACCATCTCAGTCTTACTTCTTGCTTTGTCTCTAAACGGTCCAACCTGAGCTGTCCCTCTAATATAATCATTCCTAGTCCTGTCCTTCTTCGTCACTCCCAATGAAAATCTTGGCATCTTCAACTCTGCCACCTCCACCTCCACCTCCTGTCTTTTCATCAGTGCCACTGTCTCCAAACCATATAACATAGCTGGTCTCACAACCATCTTATAAACCTTCCCTTTCACTCTTGCTGATACCCTTCTGTCACAAATCACTCCTGACACTCTTCTCCACCCACTCCACCCTGCCTGCACTCTCTTCTCCACCTCTCTCCTGCACTCGCCGTTACTTTGGACAGTTGACCCCCAAGTATTTAAACTCATCCACCTTTGCCACCTCCGCGCATCCTCACCATTCCGCTGTCCTCCCTCTCATTCACGCGTATGTGTTCCGTCTTGCTGCTACTGACTTTCATTCCTCCTCTCTCCAGTACGTACCTCCACCTCTCCAGGCTCTCTTCAACCTGCTCCATCATATTCCGTGGCGACTCCTGCGTAATCTCGTCCGTCAACCTGTCCATCGCCATCGTAAACAAGGAAGGGCTCAGAGCCGATCCTTGATGTAATCCCACCTCCACCTTGAACCCATCTGTCATTCTTACCGCACACCACACCACTGCCACACTGCCCTCATACATATCCTGCAACATTCTTACATACTTCTCTGCAACTCCTGACTCCCTCATACAATGCCACAATTCTTATCTCGCCACAGTGTCATATGCTTTCTCTAAATCCACAAAGGCACAGTGTAACTCCTTCTGGCCTTCTATACACGTCCATCAACACTTGTCAAAGCAAACATCGTATCTATAGTGCTCTTTTCCTGATGTGAAACCATACTGCTGCTCGCTAATCGTCACCTCTCCTCCTCTTAACCTAGCTTCTATTACTCTTTCCCATATCTCCATGCTGTGGCTGATCGACTTTAAACCTCTGTAGTTGCTACAGTTCTGCACATCGCCCTTGTTCTTGAAAATCGGTACCAGTATGCTTCTTCTCCACTCCTCAGGCATCCTCTCACTTTCCAGGATTGTGTTAAACAGTCTAGTTAAAAACACTGCCATCTCTTTAGTAGGCAGCCTCTCGTTCTTAGTTAGCTACTAGCTTCGTGCGTAGCCTAGCTTAGCAGTTAGTTCTATTGCATTGGCAGTCAAAGCAGCCTCATTGAAACGATGGTTTGTGGCGACTTCCGTAGCTACAGATAAGTTGTCTCTATTAGATAGATGTGCCCGTGAGTTAGGGCAGCTTCTTTCAGCTAGGATTGCGTTAGATGTGACGGGCGCTCCAGATAGCCTTAGCCCCCGGGCCTGACAGCAGACCTGCTGTTGTTGTATTCTGTAAATTGGGTAAACACAACATCCATTGCACGTTGTCCATCTTGGGAGAGAGAGCCCTCCTCTGTTGCTGTCCCTGAGGTTTCTTCCTATTTTTTCTCCCTGTTAAAGGTTTTTTTTTTTTTTTTTAGGGAGTTGCTCCTTATCCGATGTGAGGGACTCTAAGGACAGGATGTTCTGTTGCTGTAAAGCCCCCTGAGGCAAATTTGCAATTTGTGATATTGGGCTGTGCAAATAAAATGGAACTGACATTTCCATCTCGATCCTTCATCGCCCTAACCTGCTGTGCATCCTTCCCAGGTCGCTCCCTCTGTCTAGCCAATCTGCACAATTGCTTTTCTCCTTCCCTGGTGTCCAACCTCTCATATAACTCACCATATGCCTTTTCCTTTGCCTTCGCCACCTCTCTCTCTGCTTTACGCTGCGTCTCCTTGTACTTCTGTCTACTTTCTTCATCTCTGTTACCGCCCCACTTCTTCTTCGCAAACCTCTTCCTCTGCATACTTTCTTGAACTTCCTCATTCCAACACCAAGTCTCCTTGTCTTCCTTCCTCTGTCCGGATGACACACCAAGCATCTTCCTATCTGTCTCCCTCACTATTTCTGAAGTAGTGGTCCAGCCATCCGGCAACTCTTCACTACCACCCAGCGCCTGTCTTAGCTCCTCCCTGAACTCCACACAACAGTCTTCCTTCTTCAACTCCCACCATTTGATCCTTGGCTCTGCCTTCACTCCCTCCTTCCTCTTGATCTCCAGAGTCATCCTACAGACCACCATCCGGTGCTGCTTAGCTATGTTCTCCCCATCACCACCTTGCAGTCTCCAATCTCTTTCAGATTACATGTCCTGCATAAGATATAGTCCACCTGTGTGCTCCTTCCTCCACTCTCATATGTCATCCTGTGTTCCTCCCTCTTCTTGAAATATGTATTCACAGCCATTTCCAGCCTTTTTGCAAAATCTATCACCATCTGTCCTTCCACATTTCCTCTCCTTGACACCGTACCTACCCATCCCCTTCATTCTCTTCACCAACATGCCCATTGAAGTCCGCTCCAATCACCACTCTCTCCTCCCCGGGTACACTTTCCACCACTTCATCCAACTCGCTCCAGAATTTTTCTCTCTCCTCCATCTCACACCCAATTTATGAGGCATTTGTGCCGTCAACATTCATTATCACACCTTCATCACTGTGTCCAACACCTTCTCCATCTCCAACACACTCTCGACGTACTCTTTCTTCAGAATTATTCCTACCCCATTTCTCCTCCCAACCACACCACGGTAGAACAGTTTGAACCCACCTCCGATGCTCCTTCCCTTACTCCCCTTCCACCTATCACCATCTGTCCTTCCACATTTCCTCTCCTTGACACCATACCTACCCATCACCTTCATTCTCTTCACCAACATGCCCATTGCACACACAGTATATCTGCCTTCCTTCTTTCCATCATATCAGCCAGCTCTGTCCCCTTACAAGTCATAGTGGCAACATTCAAAGTTCTGACTCTCACCTACATACTCCTACCCTTCCTCCTGTCCCACTGCATCTGGACATGCCTTCCCCTCTCCTTCGCCCAACAGAAGTATAGTTTCCACCGGCACCCTGTTGGCCAACAGTACCGGTGGTGGTCATTGGTAACCCGGGCCTCGACTGATCAAGTATGGACATCTGATTGATGATCCGCATATTTGATTTGGCAAAGGTTTAATGTGGAATGCCCTTATTAATGCAACCCTCCCCATTTATCCCTGCTTGGGACCGGGACTAAGAATACATTAGCTTGTGCATCCCCAGTGGCTGGGCTCTTTATCACCCCACATCCTTTCATTTATTCTCCCTCTCTAACAGTCATTCGCGCCCACCACATTTTTTTCCTGCTGCTGCTCCTCCTCCCGTTCTTTATCTCACCTCATCCATTCATCTTTGTCATTTCCTGTGCTCAAGAGAGCAAGTTAGACTCTGGGCTATTTCTCTCTCTCTCTTTTACACACCTCCCATCAACATCACGCTGTAATCTCTCTCTCTTTCACTCTAGCGCTCTCTCTCTCTCTCTCTCTCTCTCTCTCTCTCTCTCTCTCTCTCTCTCTCTCTCTCTCTCTCTCTCTCCATCTGTTTCTTTTATTAGAACTCCCTTGCCCACCCTTTTTCATTTCTCCTCTCTTCTCTTCTTCTCATATTATTAAGTTGTATTATTGATTTGGCATAATATTAAATGATACATGCTGTAATGTCTAAATAAATCTTTTGTAGCTTTCATTCAAACCTCTTTACCCAGCATGCTCTGGTGTTGTGTTGTCATCAGGTTCTCCTGCTGCCTTTTCTCGCTGTACGCACAGAGTATGTCGTTATTTCGAAATACTATGTCGACAGTAGGGCAACACGGTGGCGCTGTGGTTAGCACCATCCCCTCAGAGCAAGAAGGTCCTGGGTTCGAGCCCCGGGGTAGTTCAACCTTGGGGGTCGTCCCGGGTCGTCCTCTGTGTGGATTTTGCATGTTCTCACTGTGTCTGTGTGGGTTTCCTCCGGGTGCTCCGGTTTCCTCCCACAGTCCAGATAAGCGGTTTGGATAATGGATGGATGGATGGATGGTTTGGATAATGGATGGATGGAGGGATGGTTTGGATAATGGATGGATGGATGGATGGTTTGGATAATGGATGGATGGATGGATGGTTTGGATAATGGATGGATGGAGGGATGGTTTGAATAATGGATGGATGGATGGATGGTTTGGATAATGGATGGATGGATGGATGGATGGTTTGGATAATGGATGGATGGATGGATGGATGGTTTGGATAATGGATGGATGGATGGATGGTTTGGATAATGGATGGATGGATGGATGGTTTGGATAATGGATGGATGGAGGGATGGTTTGGATAGTGGATGGATGGAGGGATGGTTTGAATAATAGATAGATGGATGGATGGTTTGGATAATGGATGGATGCAGGGATGGTTTGGATAATGGATGGATGGAGGGATGGTTTGGATAGTGGATGGATGGAGGGATGGTTTGGATAATGGATGGATGGAGGGATGGTTTGGATAATGGATGGATGGATGGATGGTTTGGATAATGGATGGATGGAGGGATGGTTTGGATAGTGGATGGATGGAGGGATGGTTTGAATAATAGATAGATGGATGGATGGTTTGGATAATGGATGGATGGAGGGATGGTTTGGATAGTGGATGGATGGATGAATGATTTGGATAATGGATGGATGTCTACAGTAATCTTTTTCCTTGATAAGATGGAGTTTTTCCTTAGCTGGTTTTTGAACATGCTTTATGTCCCCTTACTTATTTTGATGCAACTTTTTGGATGTTTTTATTTGATTTCGAACAACATTTCTGTCTGCTTCAGCAGTAATTGCGATCCCTCACATTATTTGATTGTCATCTAATCTAATCTAGAATCAGGATAATCTAATCTGGATCAGGATAATCTAAACTAAAATAGATTAAAGTAATTGAATCGATTCTGAATATAAAATAATATAATCTTAAAAAAATGCAAAGGAGTCAAAGAAAATATAGTTTAATCAAATCTAACTAATAAAAATGAATCTATGGCTGCGTTCACAACATATTTAGTGCCATCTAAACGAACTCTGGTGCATTTTCCTGTTCAGTCCGTTTCTTTTGGGTTTGTGTACAATGTCTTGTTTTTCTTTTGTTGTTTTTTTTTTGGATTTATTTTTTGTTGGGGATGAGTTGTTGCCTCAAGTGAAGGAGTTCAAGTACCTCGGGGTCTTGTTCACGGGTGAGGGTAGGATGGAGCGGGAGATTGACAGGCGGATTGGTGCAGCATCAGCAGTAATGTGGACGTTGTACCGGACCGTTGTGGTGAAGAGGGAGCTGAGCCGGAACACAAAGCTCTCAATTTACCAGTTAATCTTCGTTCCAACCCTCACCTATGGTCACGAGGAGCTTTTTGACCGAAAGGTTGAGATTGCAGATACAAGCAGCTGAAATGAGTTTCCTCCGTAGGGTGTCTGGGCTCAGCCTTAGAGATAGGGTGAGGAGCTCGGCCATCCGGAGGGAGCTGGGAGTAGAGCCGCTGCTCCTTCCCGTCGAAAGGAGCCAGTTGAGGTGGTTCGGGCATCTGATCAGGATGCCTCCTGGGCGCCTTCCTTTGGAGGTTTTCCGGGTACAGCCAACTGGGAGGAGACCCCGGGGTAGACCCAGAACTTGCTGGAGGGACTACATGTCCAATCTGGCCTGGGAACGCCTTGGGATCCCCCCAGGAGGAGCTGGAGGGCGTTGCTGGGGAGAGGGACTTCTGGAGTGCCCTACTTAGCTTGCCGCCACGGTGACCCGACCCCGGAGAAGCGGCTGAAGATTCTCCCCAATTGTATCCGGCCAATTACCCCACTCTTCCGAGTTGTCCCGGTCGCTGCTCCACCCCCTCTGCTGATCCAGGGAGGGCTGCAGACTACCACACGCCTCCCCCGATACATGTGGAATCGCCAGCCGCTTCTTTTCACCTGACAGTGAGGAGTTTCACCGGGGGGACGTAGCGCGTTGGAGGATCACGCTATTCACCCCTCCCCCCCGAACAGGTGCCCCGGCCGACCAGAGGAGGCGCTAGTGCAGCAACCAGGGGCCTCAGTCATCAATCGTTCCTACGTACAAATTTGTTCTTACACACCCATGGAATTTTTTAGCCCTCAAGTAGGTCTGATAGGTAGAAGCAAAGCCTGATGGTTATTTGTTATTCCTTCCGCCTGTGTCTGTTGTCTACCTCTTGCAACGAGCAATCACCCTGGCTTGCAAAGGCACCAGTGTTAGCTAATTGGTGTCCACATTCAGGGGTTAGCCAGGTTCTGTACTAGTCTCTGAGACAAACCTCAGGGCTAAAAAATCCCATGGGTGTGTACGCACGAGCCGTTGATGAATGAGGCCCCAGGACACATACCCACATCCGGCTTCCCACCTGCAGACATGACCAGTTGTGTCTGTAGGGACGCCCGACCAAGCCGGAGGCAACACGGGGATTCGAACCGCCGATCCCTGTGCTGGTAGGCCACGGAATAGACCGCTACGGTACCCGGACGCCGTGGCCAACGAGTTCCCGAGTACTCTATTGGACTTCGGTTCGCTTGCAGAGGACACTGTGAACCTCGGTGGACAAAACGCAGAATTCATTAAGGGTCTTTTTCACCAGCTGGTTCAGACCGAAGAGGTGGCCGACCGTCTAACCAACCCAAACAGGCCACTCTAAAATAATTTCATCTGATCTAAAATAATCTTGTCTGAATCGAATCAAATAAAGTCCATCATCATCATCATCATCATCATCATCATCCTGGTTTTTCCTCCGTCGCTCCCTTACTTCCTTGTTCACTCGGACATTTTTTCTCTCAACCCCCAACTGATCTCCGTCCCACCCCCTCACCCCGCCTCCACTTCACCTACGGTGTCTCATTCAGAAGCCGTGAAGACATCATGTTATTGAGGAACCGAGGGGGGCAGAAGGAACCATATTTCTCTCATGTTCGCCCAGTAAAAGTTATGAATTTTTGATGTTTCAATCCGAACATGTAATGAAACAGTTTGGTTTGTACACACGGTGTGTTACACTCTCACAACAACACACCCAACACACTCTCACAACATCTCACAACAACACACCCAGCTGAACATTTTCAATATGTGCTTTTATGTGGTCTGCTGCCCGTACGCAGTACTTCTGAATACCTGTGAGGAGAGTGAGTGTTGTGTGTGTGTGTGTGTGTGTGAGTGTGTGTGTGTGTGTGTGTGTGTTTAACAACACACCAGTTTCTCTCTCTCCACTCCTGCTGTTAAATGTGTATGTCTGCAAGTGTTCTTTTGACTTGTAAAACAACACTGCTTATTTGCCAAATGGAAGTCAGCACACATGTATTTTGATCACACACACACACACACACACAGACACACACACACACACACATCTATTATATATATAGATGTATATTGACGCAATCAAGCAAACTCGTAAGGAAGAGTCTCACAAGCTGTGTGTGATCCGTTACGGATCAAGAAATCCATCAGAACAATGTTCATCACACTGTTCAGTACAGTTGCTACAATTATAATACCCCCCTCCCCCCTCCCCCTCCCCCTCCCCCCTCTCCCCCTCTCCTCCCCCTTCTGCTTCCAGTGTGTTAAACAGAACTCCGGTTCATCTGATTCTTGAAATCATTCTGGTTGACGACTTCAGCAACGATGGTGAGCTGCACAGACGCACACACCCACACACCCACAGACACACACAGACACACACACACACCCACACCCACACACCCACAGACACACACACACAGACACACACACCCACCCTCAGTGTCCATTCCGGGTCAGAGATAAGAGAGATGAGCCTACATTCTAGGTCACAGACGTGAGAGTGTTGGTAGCAGCTGGGCCCGCGCTCTCCTGTCAGGGCAGCAGTACAATGGGGGGTGGGGGGGTGGGGGGGGGTGCAAAGAGACCTCCATCCCGGCCGGGTCAGAGAGAAGGCCAATGAGATGTACGTCCCCATCCAGGAGACGAGTGTCCCCTGCAGCTGTGCTCACGCGGTTTCTTAAGAGGCTGAAACGGAGACGGGCCGCTCCGCCAGCTGGGAATAACGGGAATGGGGTGGGGGTGCACTGGCACTTCCGGCCGCGCCGACTCCAGACTGTGCCGTGCTCATTTGCATTTCCGCTGCCGGTTTAAACGCGCCAAGTTGTGCCGAGTCGCGTCTGAGATGGACCGTCTCCGGAGCCGGGCCAAAGCCTGCCGGACCCGCCTCCAGGCGGGCCGCGGTGACGTCAGATGGGGCTCCTCTGTTCAGGGACCCTTCTAGATCCATGTTGTCCCCCCGTCTCCGTGTTCCGGGCGCCAAGCGGTGGATGCAGAGCGAGGCTGTAACGGTCGTAGGTGGCGATTTATGTTTTTGCCCGTGGGCGCCCCAAGTTAAGTGAATAACACCAAGGTGATGGTCGTCATAAAATCGCTTGTTTACTGCGCTTGCCTCCGTAATGACCGTGATGTGGGCTGGCTAGCTGCTGCCGTCTGTCCGACGTAGACGCAGAAAAAAACTACATGAATACCAGTGGCGGCTGGTGCTAAAAATTTGACGGGGGGGGGGCCCAATTTACCTTGGAGCAGCACACCTGACAGCTGCGGTCACAGAGTTATTAAGAAGGACAATGTAGCCTATAGGTTTTATCAGGGTTGGTAGACGGTGGATGATTGACAGCGGAGACAAGCCGTGGTGGTGGGTGTGAACATGATTGACAGCCACGAGAACTGTCCAATCACATTAGATCAGAAAACATTAAAACGATACCAATTCACTGCCAGTAAAAGTGGGCGTGTCTGGGAGCACATGGAGAATCTGAAGAAACCAATCAGACAGCAGCCTGCTCGCCACAAGTTTGAGGGCTTACATAAGCTGTGGTTTGGCCGGCGCCCCTCACCCAGGAAGTATATGTATTCAGACAGGAAGTATATGTATTCAGACAGGAAGTGTATGTATTCAGACAGGAACCAACCACATACCATTTGAACCAATATTTAATGCTGCTGACAGGCGCTCACAGACTGAGAACACTTTTATTTCATAATTATTTGCATTATACAATTAAATTATGTTTAACATAACGGGTTTGGTTAGGTTTAGGTTTGGGTTTGGTTAGGGTGAAGTTTAGGTTCGGGTTTGGGTAGGGTTAGTTTTGGGTTTGGGTAGGGTTAGGTTCGGGTTTGGTTAGGGTTAGGTTCGGGTTTGGTTAGGCTGAAGTTTAGGTTCGGGTTTGGGTAGGGTTCAGGTCAGGGTAAGGATGTGGGGGGCTGGGTGGTATAATCCCTGTAGATTATAATTTGGGATTAAAAGTAGATCTCAGTCAGTGGATGTCCTTGTCCTCATTCATTGGTACGGTGGCAATCCACATATTTTTGGATCTGCACACACGGTGTAAAGTGTATACCACCTCCCCCACCCCACCTTTTTCTGCCGAATTTTACCCGGCCAATTACCCCACTCTTCCCAGCCATCCTGATCGCTGCTCCACCCCCTCTGCCGATCCGGGGAGGGCTGCAGACTACCACATGCCTCCTCCCATACATGTGGAGTCGCCAGACACTTCTTTTCACCTGACAGTGAGGAGTTTCACCAGGGGGACGTAGCGCGTGGGAGGATCACGCTATTCCCCCCCCCCCAAACAGGCAGTCCGACCGACCAGAGGAGGCGCTAGTGCAGCGGACCTGGACACATACCCACATCCGGCTTCCCACCCACAGACACGGCCAATTGTGTCTGTAGGGACGCCCGACCAAGCCGGAGGTAACACGGGGATTCGAACCGGCGATCCCCGTGTTGGTAGGCAACGGAATAGACCGCCACGCCACCCGGACGCCCCGGTGTAAACCAACATTTTGTCTGTGAGACTGGGCTGGTCGGCAGATGGCCAAAAAGGTTCGGTGGGCCTCCAAAGACTAGTCGTTTTTCACGTTTTTGACATTATATCACATTTTTTATGCTATATCGTATTTTAAGGTAAAAACCAAACGTGTCCCATCTCTGGCATTGTGATTTACAAACGGGAAACTGAAACGCCTCTGTGTTCCTGCTGCTCGTCTCCAGATGGGACTCGAGACCGAAGTGGACCAGGACTCTGTGAAACGGAATTATGGGTCCACTTTATTTTTATCTCTTGTCATTTTTCCATTTGTCCTTCTTCTTTTTCGGCCCCACATCCCTCAGAGAATGGTGTGTGCGTGTGTGTGCGCGTGTGTGTGTGTGTGTGTGTGTGTGTGTGGAGCTCCAAGTCACTCAGAAGAGAGCCGGTTCAGGTCGGGACAGGAATGCAATGGAGAGCGATTTGACCGGACCTCCATTACGGGTCAGAGATGTCTCTTATTGGGACTGGAGCCGCCGTTTCTGTTCAGAAAGTACTTTCTGAGCTGAAAGGACAAGTTGACCACCGTCCATTCCGGCTGAAAGGTTTTTGATGTGAGTCCGAGTCATTCGGGGTTCCTGTCAACTTTTGAACAACCTGCCCAAGAAAATTCAAGTTTGCTTTGTTAACCCCCCCCCGGGGGAAGTTCGGCTCCTGCAAATCAACCCGTCCTAGCTGTGCTGTGTGCAGCAGGGAGCCGTGGGCTGCCGCCCTCATGCTGCACCCGGGGACCAACTCCAGTTCTTGTCCCACTGCCTTGCTCAAGGGCACAAACCCTAACATGCATGTCTTTTTGATGGTGGGGGAAACCGGAGCACCCGGAGAAAACCCACCGCAGACACATAGAGGACGACCTGGGATGACTCCCCCCAAAGGTTGGACAACCCCGGGGTTCGAACCCAGGACCTTCTTGCTGTCAGGCGACAGTGCTAACCACTGGGCCACCGTGTCGCCCAGAAATACTTAAAAAAAACCTCTTTCTCTTGTTCAATCCATCCATTATTCAAGCCGCTTATCCCAGTGGGGGTCGTGGGACGCCGGAGCCTATCCCAGCAGTCACTGGGCGGCAAGCGGGGAGACACCCTGGACAGACCGCCAGCCCATCGCAGGGCCAACACAGTCACACCTAGGGACAATTTAGTATGGCCAATTCACCTGACCGACATGTGTGTGCACCGTGGGGGGAAACCGGAGCACCCGGAGAAACCCCACCACAGACATGAGGAGAACATGTAAACTCCACACTGAAGGGACCTGGGATGACCCCCAAAGGTTGGACAACCCCGAGGTTCGAACTCAGGACCGTCTTGCTTGGTGGCGACAGTGCTAACCACTGGGCCACCTCGCCGCCCAGAATTACTTTAAAAAAAACCTCTTTCCGAGAGCAATAACTAAGTCAATGCGTCATGGCCGTGATGAGGAAAGCGTCAGGTTTACACCGACGTTACTTCAAGCAAACATCACCAGACCAAACGTAGCTCAAACACACGCACCCTATGAAACGAATAAGTCCATTAAACATGCAGAGAGAGTTATAAATAACATAGATAAGTGTTTTCAGATAAGACTTTTCCCCCTTTCTACATAATGATACCAAGCTTAATGTTACAAAAGCTTAATTTATCATTCAGTGTTTTTCATAATTTCATGAAATGACATCCTACTGTTTCCAGCGGCTGAAATGAGTTTCCTCCGTAGGGTGTCTGGGCTCAG
>JAJHIY020001835.1:17500-63306 GCA_022114975.2 Lampris megalopsis | reverse complement strand
CACGACACGACGATGTTTCCGTTCCATGATGTCGTCCCTGTCTGTCTCCATTCCATGATGTCGTCCCTGCCTGTGTCTCCGTTCCATGATGTCGTCCCTGTCTGTCTCCATTCCATGATGTCGTCCCTGCCTGTGTCTCCGTTCCATGATGTCGTCCCTGCCTGTGTCTCCGTTCCATGATGTCGTCCCTGCCTGTGTCTCCGTTCCATGATGTCGTCCCTGCCTGTGTCTCCATTCCATGATGTCGTCCCTGCCTGTGTCTCCATTCCATGATGTCGTCCCTGCCTGTGTCTCCGTTCCATGATGTCGTCCCTGCCTGTGTCTCCGTTCCATGATGTCGTCCCTGCCTGGGAATTGACAGCGATCACAGGTCCAGGTCCCCTGGTGTGGTTTTGTTGTTGTTTAGCTGTTTCTCTGAACAGTTTTCAGTGTTTTGGGGAAAATACAGAATTACTGCTGCATAACAGTAAACCCAGTTAAGTACTGTCAGTGATGAAGGGACATGTGAGTACTCTCAGTGATGAAGGGACATGTGAGTACTCTCAGTGATGAAGGGACATGTGAGTACTTTCAATGACGAAGGGACATGTGAGTACTTTCAGTGATGAAGGGACATGTGAGTACTTTCAGTGATGAAGGGACATGTGAGTACTTTCAGTGAAGACAGTACTCACACGTCTCACAAATTACAAATTTTACCACAAGCGGCTTTACAGTAACACAACATCCTGTCCTTAGACCCTCGTATCAGATAAGGATCAACTCCCTAAATAAAGGGAAAAAATTACAGACATACAGACAACCACAATCTGGTCAGTTACCTGATAGTTAACATTTGTGTACATGTATGTGTTTGTCCATTCGACGAACAGTCACACAAGTTGATGTGTAGCGTTTCTCCATTTGATTTGTTGTTATAGCACCTTGCCTCCTGTAGATGGCAGTGTTTCTCCACCACCGCAGCATAGGCCGCTGCCCTACGCCCGGTGATTACCGCCGGTGATGACGGCGCTGTGGTTAAACATACACGGCTCTCGTCTGTATTCAAACTTCAGGCCGAAGTGGTCACATTGTTGCTTTTTATTTACCACATGTGTCATCATTGCACCTTCACAACACACACACACACACACACACACAAACACACACACACACACACACAGTGTCAAGATGTATCCACCCGTAGGGAAGACTTCTCTAACAGATCTTAGAGAGAGATTGGTGTGAGTGTGTGTGTGTGTGTGTGTGTGTGTGTGTGTGTGTGTGTGTGTGTGTGTGTGTGTGTGTGTGTGTGTACGTGCGCGCACGTGTGTGTGTGCGCGTGCACGTATCTGTCTCCCAGGTGCAGGTGTATTGTGTCTCTGTCTGCAGTTTCCAAGGCTAATTATTGTTCTGGTACCTCTCTCTCGCTCTCTCTCTCTCTCTCTCTCTGTCTCTCTCTCTCTCTCTCACACTCACATGCACACACACACACACACACACACACACACACATGTGCTTCCTCGTCCTCTTGTTCTCTCTCTCTCTCTCTCACATGCACACACACACACACACACATGTGCTTCCTCGTCCTCTTGTTCTCTCTCTCGCTCCCCTGTTTCTTTGTCTGTCTTCTCATCAGTCTTCCTCTTTTATTGTCTCTCCTCATCAGTCTTTTTCTCCTCCTTTCTCTTTCCCTCTCCTTCCTTCTCTCTCTCTCTCTTGTTCTCTCTCCCCCCCCCTGCTCCTCTCTTTGTGTCTAATTATCGCCCCGCTCGCTCTCCTCCCTGTATGAAACGGGGCCGAGGAGAGTTCGGTCTCGCAGCCCGCCTGCCTCTCGAGCCAGACCGGCTGTCGTAGAAACCCGGACCTCTGCCCGTCCAGAATGAATGTGTTGAATGTGTTGCAGGGGCGCAGCTCCTCCCTGTGTGCTCCTCGTTCACGTTCCTCAGATCTCCTCCAGTGCTCCTCGGTGGTCAGGTCGGCGTTGTTCCCTCCTTGTGGGTTGGGCAGGGTATACAGTGTTAGTTTTTTTTTAAGATTATTCTTTGTTGGCGTTTTCTGCCTTTATTGGATAGCGATGGTTGAGAGGGAGACAGGAAAGGGGGGGGGGGGAGAGGGGATGCAGTGCAGCAAAGGGCCCAGGCTGGATTCGAACCCAGGCCGCTGCAGTAAGGGCTAAGCCCTTTGTGGTACGCGCTCTACATGGTGAGCCACCAAGCCCCCCCCCGCCCTTTGTAACAAACTTTCATCTCATCATCAGCCGCTTCTCTGGGGTTGGGTCGCCGTGGCAGCAAGCTAAGTTGGGCACTCCAGATGTCCGTCTCCCCAGCAACCGCCCTCCAGTTCCTCCTGGGGCGTTCCCCGGGCCAGATTGGACATGTAGTCCCTCCAGCGAGTTCTGGGTCCACCCCGGGGTCTCCTCCCAGTTGGACGTGCCCGGAAAACCTCCACAGGAAGGCGCCCAGGAGGCGTCCTAATCAGATGCCCGAACCACCTCAACTGGCCCCTTTCGACGCGAGGGAGCAGCGGCTCTGCTCCGAGCTCCCTCCGGATGTCCGAGCTCCTCACCCTATCTCCAAGGCTGAGCCCAGACACCCTACGGAGGAAACTCATTTCAGCCGCAGAGAAGAGAAAATTGAGTTAATTAATGAAAAAATGGGGGGGGGGAAAGATGTTGGAGGGGACTTGGGGGAGGGGGCTGTCTTTGCTACAACGCCATCCACAAACATGGTCACAGCATCTGCTGTTTTTGGTTGTTGTTTATCAGCTAATCCACATGGGAGATCCTGTCCAACTCTTGTTATACAAGTCTGGATTGTTGGTTTTTGGCAAAGGACTTCTTCCCCGGCATCTTGCAAAGTGGATCAAGTGTTTGGATCAAGGCTTTAAATGACAATTTGTCCACCGTGTGGATTGAAATGACAGCATTTCTTAAGCTTTAAATGTCGCCACCGTGCCGGTACAAGTTTTCCATCGCACACTTTCCCCTTTACAGGCTACTCAGCTGTTTTTTGCTAAAGCTCCTGTTAAGTCAAGTCAGTTTTATTCGTATAGCCCATTAACCCATCCATTATCCAAACCGTTTATCCTGCTCTCAGGGTGGCGGGGATGCCGGAGCCTATCCCAGCAGTCATTGGGTGGCAGGCGGGGAGACACCCTGGACAGGCCGCCAGGCCATTACAAACTTGCCTCTGTTATAATTGGTTGTGATGGTGCAAAATTTACACAGAACATGAAATGTTTGTAATTCTCTTAAGGTACGCACTTTTGTAAATTGTGAATGGACAAACAGTTAGCCCATCGTTTATCTCTGCTGAAATGGACACCATCGGCATTATTAAATACCCCAGGTTGCCCCATTACCCCACCGTCTTCCGTTTTCATGCCCAGGTTTTTCACCAAAGACCTTTCAAATCTGTCTGAATAACCACTGGTTATTGTGTCCGGTCAATTGTAGAATTACTATTGTAATTTTTTTAGCCCCGCCCCCAACTGGGGTGAGCAGAGTGGATCCCAGGTTGTGGCTAGGGGCTGCCAGGCTTCACTGTCCTGCCCCCGTCACCTCTTCCTGATCGCCACAGGGCTTTGACCCTGGATGTTTATGGGTTGATCCTTTGCGGGAGGACTTCTGCACATGACAGCCTTTTACGTGGAGAGGCTGATGCACCTGGAGCAACCACACGGTGCTTGGCAGGGGGTGGCCAGAGTCCAATGGCATGGAGAACCAAGACGATTGGGGACCACCCTCTGTTGTAGCCTTCATCCACCTTCACTGCCGTTGTGACCTGGAGACATCTTCCGCCAGTTCCACTGTTGAGGTCTTTGTTGGCTCGTGCTTTGTCTGGAACCTCCCCCTTGACCTATCCGCCATGGGTGACCCTATCAGGAGCCAAGCTCCGGACGGCGTAGCTCTTGTGGTCATTAGTACACATAAGCTGCCCCACCATGACAAGGTGGTGATCCAGGAGAAACTATTATAATAACACATCATTGGAAGTATGAAACCGACCTGTCTGACTACTGATCCCTAGTTCGTGGTCCTTGCTAGTGGATGAAGGATTCACCGTTAGCAAAGCCTTCTTCACAATGATAGTTGTCATGTGCTATATAGCGAGAATGAGATTGTCCCGTTGTGAATAATTGATATTCAAAAGATTCAGTTGATTCAATTGTGATACAACATGGGCAGAAGATGTGCGGATATTCTTGCTCAGTTCGGACCAGTGTTGCAGTGTTTATTTGGGGAAACCTTTCACACACAGTTGTATTTGTAGCTGATGTATCTGATGTCTTTCCGTTTGGGCCCAGTGGTTAGCACTGTTGCCTCACAGCGAGAAGGTCCTGGGTTCAAAGCCCAAGCCATCCTAGGTCCTTTCTGTGTGGAGTTTACATTTTCTCCCTGTGTGTGCATAGGTTTCCTCTGGGTGGGGGTGGGGTTCCGGCTTACTCCCACCATCAAAAAGACATGCATGTTAGGGTTAATACTCCTGCCTGTGCCCCTGAGCAAGGCAATGGGAAGAGGAACTGGAGTTGGTCCCCGGGTGCTGCAGCTGCCCACTGCTGCTATACAATAGGCTGGGTTAAATGCAGAGAACAAATTTTGTTGTAACCTGGACAACGACAAAAAAGTGGCTCTTTTCTCACGATGATTGAATATGGAGGAGCTCATTGATTGGTGTGAAGCCACTCTGTTCAAACTAGCATACTCACTTACTGATATGATTACAGTATGTAAACTATTGATATGGCCCTGTGATGGACTGGCGGGCTCTCCAGGTTGTCTCCCCACCTGCCGCCCAATTACTGCTGGGATAGGCTCCAGCATCCTGCGACCCCAATTGGGATAAGCGGCTTGGATGGATGGAACTATTGATATGGCCGGCAGCCATACCAACTTGTACCCTGGCTCTGCCGAATGACCGAAGCTAAGCAGGTGTGGGCTTGGGTAGTACTTGGATGGGAGCCCTCCTAGGAAAACTGAGTTGCTGCTGGAAGTTGTGTTGGTCCAGTAGGGGGCAGTCTTCCCTCTGGTCCTAATAAACAACAACAAAAATCCCCAATGTCCCAATGCAGTGACTGTGCTGTAGGAGACGCTGTCCTTAGGATGAGACGCTAAACCGAGGTCCTGACTCACTGTGGCCATTAAAGATCCCATGGCATTTATCACAAAGAGTAGGGGGTTCCCCGATGTCCTGGCAAAAATTCCCAACCTGGCTCTCTCCATCTGGCCACCTAATCACCAACCCCCCCCCCCCAGTCCTTCTTCTCCACCTCAAGCTGATGTGCGGTGAGCGTTTTGCCGCAAAATGGCTGCCGTGCATCCCCCAGGTGGTGCTACACATCGGCGGTGGTTGAGGTGTTACCCCCTTCAGTGTGAAGCCCTATGGGTGTCTAGATAAAGCGCTATATAAATGTAATGATTATTATTATTATTATATGAATTCCAGTATTGATCCATAAGACATCCATTGTTCCTGTCAAAATGATTCCCAATAATGAATAAAGACTTTAAATAAAGGACAAACAGACCAGGCACAATGCTTTTCCTTCCTTCTAGGACTTACTTTGTGTGTGTGTGTGGGGGGGGGGGTATAGCCGTCTCTTTCTCACTTACTCCCACTATCTCCCCCTCTGTTTTCCTCCATCTCCCTTTGTTCCTCGCTGTCTCCCTCCCCCTCCTGGTCTCCCCTCGCCCTCCTGTCGGCACGGCGGAACAAATCGTGTCGGTCATGACTGGTGTCATTGGAGTCGCCAGGCCGCGCCATTACCATGTAAACAAATGAGGCTGCTCTACATACAGCACCACCCTGTGGTCTTTACTAACACAGTTAGCATTGAGCCGCTTATTAGCATCGCTGGCAGTTAGAGGGGATTGGGTGCGTATGTTTGTGTAGGCGGGCTTTTAATGTTTTTAGGATGTGTGTGTGTGTGTCTGTGTATGTGTTGCATGTGCATTTTGAATTGGGATCATTGTGAAATGAAATGGGAATCGCCGGTTCGAATCCGCACGTTACCTCCGGCTGGGTCGGGCGTCCCTACAGACACAATTGGCCGTGTCAGCGGGTGGGAAGCCGGATGTGGGTATGTGTCCTGGTTGCTGCACTAGTGCCTCCTGTGGTCGGGGGGGGACTAGCGTGATCCTCCCATGCAGTACGTCCCCCTGGTTAAAGACAGTGTGAGGGTGTCTTTGTGGGGCTTTTCCTGGTTGAGCGGCTGTTCATAGCACGTCCTTCCTTATTTCCTGTCTTCCAGGGCAATTTACCCAAATACTCCCACAACTCCTTGGTGGTCCAGGCCATGAAGACCAACGTCACAGACCCCGATATGCACGTCCTGTTCTTCGACGTGGAGGCTGTGATCATCCAGCTGCTGACGGAGGAGGCCCAAAGACCGAACCCAACGCTGGTCTCCCCAGAAACTCTTCAGAAGAGCCAGGCCGGGGCCGACAAGGGGGGGTCTTTCCTGGCAAACAAGATCTTCAAACAGGTAAAGAGTTCATGATAGACATTCTGGAAAAAACGTGATGATGATGATGATGATGTGGAGGAGGAAGATAGAAACACTAATAAAAAACAACAAGTGCAAAAAGAATCAAAGGAAAAAAGGTGTAATAGGTTGAATTTAGGGTGCTATGGATTTTTTTGGGGGTGTGTTTGTGAGAAGTTTCTTTGTCCGTCTTGTTCTCCCCAACATTTCTCCTCCTCTCCTGGTTTCTTTTTCTACCATCTTTACTCTGTTCCTCCCCTTTCCTCCTCCTCTTCTCCTTCCTCTCCAACCAGGTCAAAGAGACCATGAAGGAGACTATCAAGGAGCACCTCCTGGATGAGGATGAAGACGAGGAGGAGGAGATGAGGAGGCGTGAGGAGAAGTCCAAATCCCTCAGTCTCCTGGAGTATAACCTGACGATGGACACCGCCAAGCTCTTCATGTCCTGCCTCCACGCCTGGGGCCTCAATGGAGCCCTGGACGAGGTCTGCCTCAATCGTCTGGGCATGCTCAAACCACACTGCCCCATCTCCTTCGGGCTGATCTCCAGAGGAGGCCACATGTCCCTCATGCTGCCCACATTTAAGGTGAATCTGCAAGCAGTCTCTATCCGGTGTCTGCACCTCTGTTCAGCCCTGCCTAGCTGCCTCATGTCTGTCTGTTGCTTGTTGTCCGTCCATCTGTCTGTCTGTATTCATCGGTCTCTGTCTGTCTCTTTATTATTATTATTTCTTTCTCTCTGTCTGTCTCTGTCTGTGTGTCTCTCCCTTTTCTTTTATTTCTCTGAGTGTCTTTCTGTTTGCGTCTTTTCCCGTTCCTTTCTTACCTCTCTGTATTGTATTTCTGT
Source organism: Lampris megalopsis (assembly GCA_022114975.2). Taxonomy (NCBI): domain Eukaryota; kingdom Metazoa; phylum Chordata; class Actinopteri; order Lampriformes; family Lampridae; genus Lampris; species Lampris megalopsis. The sequence goes on along the minus strand of JAJHIY020001835.1, from coordinate 55,991 downwards.
CCCTCTCTCTCTCTCTCTCTCTCTCTCTCTCTCTCTGTCTGTCTCTCTGTCTGTCTGTCTCTCACTCTCTCTCTCTCTTTTCCCCCTCCATAAACATGTTAAGGTCTTGTATGGTGCTCAGTATGTGTGTTTATTCACCTGTTAAGCTGGGCTATATCACCGTGTCTTTACAGTCTCTCTCTGTCTCTCCTCCAGGAGTCTTTGCTGGTTCAGCTGTCCCTGGCTACAGGCAGGAAGTTGAGTCTCTCTGATATTGTTGGTAAGGGGACATATGGCGTCTCCAGGGCTGTCACCACCCAGCACCTCCTCTCCGTCATCTCATTGGCCAACACTCTGATGGGCATGACCAACGCCACGTTTGTTGGAGAGCACATGAAGAAAGCACCGGTCAGGTAAGACACACACACACACACAAATAGACACAATCATGCACACAACGCTATTTCAACAGCCATTTTTTAAGTAGAATAGGACTCAAAATTACATTTCCAGATCACTACTAAAGCAGGTTAACTAAATAGCCCCTTTAACCGGCTTACCAACATTTAATTTTTGGTGATTAGTCATCCTGCATAAAACACAAAACAGCAAAATAACATCCATCCATCCATCCTTCCATGCATCCATCCATCCATTATTCAAACCACTTATGCTGCTCTCAGGGTCGCGGGAATGCTGGAGCCTATCCCAGCAGTCATTGGGCGGCAGGCGGGGAGACACCCTGGACAGGCCATCACACAGGGCCGACACACACACACACACACACACACACACACACACACACACACACACACATTCACACCTAGGGACAACTTAGTACGGCCAAGTCACCTGACCTACATGTCTTTGGACTGTGGGAGGAAACCGGAGCATCCGAAGGAAACCCACGCAGACACAGGGAGAATATGCAAACTCCACACAGGATGACCCGGCACGACCCCCAAGGTTGGACTACCCCGGGGCTCGAACCCAGCACCTTCTTGCTGTGAGGTGACCATGCCAACCACTGCGCCACCGTGCTGCCACAAAATAACATATGGCAGTGAATTCTGTTCAGACTGCCTCACAGAAATTTGCACCAAACCTCCACAAAACTCATCCAGGTAAACCAGGAAGTACTGGTCAAACATCAGCCGGGACGTCCAGGTGGCGTGCCGGCCTATTCCATTGCCTACCAACACGGGGATCGCCAGTTCGAATCCCCGTGTTACCTCCCTACAGACACAATTGGCCGTGTCTATGGGTGGGAAGCCGAATGTGGGTATGTGTCCTGGTCGCTGCAATAGTGCCTCCTCTGGTCGGTCGTGGCGCCTGTTTGGGGGGTGAAAAGAAGCGGCTGGTGACTCCACATGTATCGGAGGAGGCATGTGGTCGTCCGCAGTCCTCCCCGGATCGGCAGAGAAGTGGAGCAACGACCGGGACGGCTCAGAAGAGTGGGGTAATTGGCCAAGTACAATTGGGGAGAAAAAGGGGGGGAAAAGATGGAAAAGCCACACACCACATAAAGGTAGAACAACAGACGACAATAACACTGTTTTTAGTTTGAGCGGCATCGCTGCAAGTTTTGTATACGTGAGTTATCTGTGAGTTTGTGTGTGAGCAAGTTCTTGTGTATTTGTGTGTGTGTGTGTGTGTGTGCGTGTGTGTGCGCGGTAAAGACAGACAGCGAGAGGCAAGGCATGCAGGAGATTGTTTAGTCTGTGTGAGCTCCCATTGTGCTGTGAATGATTTAACGTGGGGAGTCAAAGCCCTGCCGCCATTAAACCACCATGACCATTTTATGAAGAACATGACCCCGATCCGATTCTACCAGATCTGGAGGTAGACTCAGAGAGACAAACAACCTGAAAGAAAGGGGGGGAAGGGCAGGTAGTGAATGCTAAAGAGAGCAAAAGAAAAAAAAGAGTGCTCATAATAGGGTGAGAGATTGAGACAGAGTGAGTGAAAGACAGACAAAAAGGACATGTGGGGAGAAAGGGGGAGGGAGAGATGGCGGGGGGAAAAAGAGTTTGACTAGATGAAATCATATTTTCATATTATTCAGAGTGTGCTCCAATTGTCGGGGCTTCATATTGCTCAGCCTCCCTGGGGAAGTCTACTCCAGGGTGCCGGTAAGGAGGCTCCGACTGATTGTCGAACCTCAGATCCAGGAGGAACAATCCAGATTCCGTCCTGGCCGTGGAACAACGGACCAACTCTTCACCCTTGCGGAAGTGCTGAGGGGGACATGGGAGCTTGACTAGCCAGTCTACATGTGTTTTGTGGACTTAGAGAAGGCTTACGACCGTGTACCCCGGGGCAACTCTGTGTGGGGTTCTGCGGGAGTATGGGGTACCGGGACAGTTGCTACAAGCCATCCGGTTCTTGTATAACCAAAGTGAGAGCTGTGTCCGCATTCTCGGCACAAAGTCAAACACGTTTTCGGTGGGTGTCGGACTCCGCCAAGGTTGCCCCTTGTCTCCGATTCTGTTTGTGATATTCATGGACAGGATCTCAAGGCGCAGCCAAGGTGAGGAGTGTGTCTATTTTGGGAACCTCAGAATTGCATCTCTGCTCTTTGCAGATGATGTGGTTTTGTTGGCTTCACCAAAACCCGAACTCCAGCGGGCACTGGAGCGGTTTGCAGCTGAGTGTGAAATGGCCGGGATGAGAGTCAGCACCTCCAAGTCTGAGGCCGTGGTTCTCTACTGGAAAATGGTGGATTGCTCCCTCCAGTTTGGGGATGAGTTGTTGCCTCAAGTGAAGGAGTTCAAGTATCTCGGGGTCTTGTTCGTGATTGAGAGTAGGATGGAGCAGGAGATTGACAGGTGGATTGGTGCAGCATCCGCAGTAATGCAGACGGTGTACCGGACCGTTGTGGCGAAGAAGGAGCTGAGCCGGGAGGCAAAGCTCTCAATTTACCAGTCAGTCTTCATTCCAACCCTCACCTATGGTCATGAGCTTTGGGTAGTGACCGAAAGGGTGAGATTGCAGATACAGGGTGTCTGGGCTCAACCTTAGAGATAGGGTGAGGAGCTCGGACATCCGGAGGGAGCTCGGAGTAGAGCCGCTGCTCCTTCGCGTCGAAAGGAGCCAGTTGATGTGGTTCAGGCATCTGATTAGGAGGCCTCCTGGGCACCTTCCTTTGAGGTTTACTGGGCACGTCCAACTGGGAGGAGACCCCGAGGTAGACCCAGAACTCGCTGGAGGGACTACATGTCCAATCTGGCCTGGGAACGCCTTGGGATCCCCCAGGAGGAGCTGGAGGACGTTGCTGGGGAGAGGGACGTCTGGAGTGCCCTACTTAGCTTGCTGCCACCGCGAACCGACCCCGGAGAAGCGGCTGAAGATGATATGAGATAAAAAAAATTTCATTTATTGTAGTTTCATTTAGAGCGGGAAAGACACCCAAAATGTGGATTACAAGTAAAAGAGGGAGAAAGTAACAAAGGAAAGTAGATAGGAAGATGAAAGAGTCGGAGAGAGAGGGGGAAACGGGACCAGCTATGGGCAGGCGTGACGTGATATGGAAGCTGAGAAGTTCACGGCATGAAAAAATAAAAAGAAAAGAGGAGAAACTTGTGAAGAAGAAAGTTGCCACTGTCTTAGCCTCCGTCCTCCTATCCAGCGGCAGTGAATATTTGAAGGTGTTTGGTTTTTGGCTTTTTCATGTCCCCATCTCACATTTATGACGGCAGAGCAGTGTAGTCTTCTGTTCAGGGGATTGAAAGGAGCGCAGCTCTACTACAGCCGTTAGTATTTTAGTATTTTTCAGCACTACAAATAAATATATCCTCTCTCATTATTTGTTAATCTCAAGGCTCGGGGCCGCTGCTGATCCCAGGGCCTCTGCTACAGACAGAGAAAGAGGTGGATACCCCCCCCCTCCCAAAAAAAAAACACAAAAAAGAGCAACTTTTCAATCTCTTCTCCCCTATGCAAACTTCATTTTTTTCCAGAACCATCATTATTTTTATTATATCAGGAGATTAACTCAGAGATTAGAAGTAAAGGATATTTAGTAGGGAATTATGAATTGTGCGCCGTGAGGACCGTGAACCATATTTAAAGACCTACTGCAGAATTTATTCATGTGTATTTTCGATACAAACAGATTTTTCAAACAGAAAAGGTTTATTCAGGTGGTACAACCTTTATTTCCAAGAGCTGTCCATGTCGATACTCATGTTTTTGAATTGTGTCTCTAGACAATTCAGAGATGTTAGTTTTTATTGTTAGTTGTAGTTAAACTGGTATTTATTCATGCGATTCAGACAAATATATTATATCTGTATGAGCGCTTATGATATACTGAAGCAGCATGTAGGACTCAATCAGAAGATGATCCTTCATAAAAATTTTAGATTAGTTTGAACAGTTATTGTCTGTGAAGGCCCGTGAGAAGTTTTCAGATTACAAGAAAATCCTTGTCTGGGCTCAGCCTTAGAGACAGGGTGAGGAGCTCGGACATCCGGAGGGAGCTCGGAGTAGAGCCGCTGCTCCTTCGCGCGAACGGAGCCAGTTGAGGCGGTTCAGGCATCTGATCGGGATGCCTCCTGGGCGCCTTCCTTTGGAGGTTTTCCGGGCACGTCCAACTGGGAGGAGACCCCAGGGTGGACCCAGAACTCGCTGGAGGGACTACATGTCCAATCTGACCTGGGAACGCCTTGGGATCCCCCAGGAGGAGCTGGAGGGCGTTGCTGGGCGGGGGGACGTCTGGAGTGCCCTACTCAGCTTGCTGCCACCGCGACCCGATCCCGGAGAAGCGGCTGAAGATGAGATCAAGAAAATTCTTCCACGAGCTTTGAAGCTAGAGTTCACTCATATATTTTACAAGTCAATTCTCTACTTATAAAAATGTGATACATTTCCACATTAAAGCTGAAATATGTGATGGCCCTGATCGGGTCTTTTCTCTGGCACAGTGAGGACTACAAATCAGGTGTAGCAGCCATTGTGGCTGGTGTGCCAGCAGCTCAGCAGTAAACAGTTCCCACCCTTGTAAAAATGGATCCTGGGACCAAAGCTAACAGAGACAGTCTAATAAACTACAGCAAACGATATGGGAACACTGTTGTACAGTCATATTGATTATCACGGCCACATCGGCATCATGTTTCCTTTTCCCTGTTCGAGCAGGAACGTGTTTACCACTGCACCAGTGTTCATCCTACCAGGTCAAAAAAATTTGGCAAAGACGACGGTGTTATGTAACCTGACTCCATGGTCCAGACAGATAAAATGATTAATTATTAATGGGGGGAAATCCTGGATTTCAGCTTTAATAAAGATCATTTGACCTGCAAATTGCAAATAAACTTTTGCAGGGTTTATAAGTCATCATAACTCAAAGTGTAATTCAGCTTTACTTGACATGTTTTAATAATAATAATAATAATGGATTATATTTACATTTAATGACCACAGTGAGTCAGGACCTCGGTTTAACGTCCCATCCGAAGGATGGCATCTCCTACAGCACAGTGTCCCCGTCACTGAACTGGGGCATTGGGATTTGATTATTGATGTTTTTATTAGAACCAGACAGAAGACTGCCCCCTACTGGCCCACCAACACCACTTCCAACAGCAACTCAGTTCTCGCGGGAGGTCTCCCATCCAAGTAATATCCAAGCCCACGCCTGCTTAGCTTCGGTCATTCGGCAGAGCCAGGGTACATGTTGGTATGGCTACCAGCAATCAAACTCATCCATTTGAAAGCCATATAAAAGCTTTTTTCTTTATAGTTAATTACAAATATGCACTACTTCCTCAAAACTTGTAGCTCCTCTCTAACAATATTGTATGTGATGTAGTATGTTGATCTAAGGGGCATTTAAACTAATTTCAACAAAAACCAAGGTAATTTAGTTCATTTTGACGATTCTAATAATAATAATTATTATTATTATTATTATTCTGTCTTGGCAGTGAGTGTGTTGCGTGGTAAACAATGTAAATCTAATTAAGATAGGTACGCAGGGTGTTAATGGTATGTGTGAGAACACAATAGCAAGGCAACGCTGGGCAGTGTAATGACTTTAAATCCATTCAGATTAGCAGATAACTGAATTATTAACTTTCTGTACCATCTGTCCCACTGACTAGCCAAAGGAATCTGTTCAACTTTGTTTCAGCACCTTAATTGGGTGGGTGTCATTCTCCTGATGGGTCTGCACTTCATAATTATACTGGTGTGTCCCCTGTGAGCACAACTCTCTTTCACACAGACTAGTTTTACTCAGATTGGGTCCTAGGCGGTGAAAAGTTAAAGAGTCCCTGCAATAAATGGTCCCATAACGGAGGCCATATAGCTAAATTGGTCCTTTCCTTCGCCAATGAGAAAGGTCTTCTCTTCTCCTGTCTTCTCTTCTCTTCCCTTCCCTTCCCTTCCCTTCCCTTCCCTTCCCTTCCCTTCCCTTCCCTTCCCTTCTCTTCTCCTTCTCCCATTCCTTTCCTTTCCTCTCCTGTCCTGTCCTGTCCTGTCCTGTCCTGTCCTGTCCTGTCCTGTCCTGTCCTGTCCTGTCCTGTCCTGTCCTGTCCTGTCCTTTCCTTTCTTTCAGATAATTTAGTCGGGCCGGACAGTCATTGAATGTTAGCGTGTTGTTGTGATGACATTCAGATATCGTGTCATGCTAGGCGCTTTCGGACCGGAGGAACTTTTTCGTAGTTCTAAGAACTGCTAGAGGAACTAGGAACTTTGATGGTGTCCACACTGCAGGATCTGGGAATCACCGAAGTTCTTAGAACACCGTTTCTAGAGAGGTTTTTAGCTCCTTCCTCAGGGTCGGTTCTCTCCCAGTACAAGAGGAACCTCGAGTGCCAAGTTTACGGTGATTTGTCCAGACGTAAGTGTACGTTAATCGATTAAACACATGAGCACTGGCAACCGCCATTTTTTCTCCCTTTTTTTTTCCCCAATTGTATCCGGCCAATTACCCCAGCATAGCGTTCTATTCCGTTGTCTACCAACACGGAGACCGTAGGTTCGAATCCCCGTGTTACCTTCGGCTTGGTCGCGCGTCCCTACAGACACAATTGGCCGTGTCTGCGGGTGGGAAGCCGGATGTAGGTATGTGTCCTGATCGCCGCACTAGCGCCTCCTCTGGTTGGTCGGGGCGCCTGACCGGGGGGGAGGGGGAACTGGGGGGGATAGCGTGATCCTCCCATGCACTACGTCCCCCTGGTGAAACTCCTCACTGTCAGGGGAAAATAAGCGGCTGGCGACTCCACATGTATTGGAGGAGACGTGGTAGTCTGCAGCCCTCCCCGGATCGGCAGAGGAGGTGGACCAGGATGGCTCCGAAGAGTGGGGTAATTGGCCAAGTACAACTGGGGTAAAAAAAGGGGGAGTAAAATGTGGTATTATTGTGTATAAAATGTGGTATTGTAGCATATGTACGCACATATGGTGATATATTTTGATATTGTGACTTTCCCTGTGGTTATTGTGATATTTTCCATGTTGCCCATCGCTATCACTCGGTAGGGTCTTTAATGCCCTGAAAGTGAGAAAGGGCTAGGGATTTAAAATCAGTTCATCAGTTTTTGTTTTTTTTTTGTTATAAAATGTGCTGTCCTGCTCATAAACTAAGTTATGGTGTTGTAATAGATGAGGAAGTTTCCTCCTTTGCCTTGTTGATAGTTTACAAAACGCGGCACCTATACAAACTAAAGTCGGCTCACACCGTTGACAGGAAGTGATTTTCAGCCGCCGGTCGGCGCCCGTGATGCCAGTTTTTGCACAGCGACTCAATCTAAAGTGATCTGTACTGTTTATTTCACCGGCGGAGCTCTTCGGAGTAACTTGGTCATCACCTGTCATTTATTCTGACCCTATTGGATTCTGATTGGTTGACTTCCACCTCCTAAATTGTTTGTAATTGACACAGTAGAGGGGGAACAGTGTTTGTCCTACACTGTTAATGTTATTTATGAGAAAAACACACACACACACACACAGAGACACACACACACCTTGTTGACCTGCACAACAGAATCTCAATAAGTCGGTCACGGGAAGCCGAGACAAGAGGGAAGCGTTTGTGCGCGTGCGTGTGTGTGTGAGTGCGCGAATGTGTGTGCGTTTGTGTATCCCCCCCCTCGTGTGTGTGTAACACCTGCGTCAGTGAGCGAGTGAGCCTCCCTCCAATCTCTCCTCTATTCTCTTCTCCTCCTTGCTCCTTAATATTTCATGCCCTCCTCTTTGTGTCTTGCTGCAGGCCTCCCAGACCCGGGACCCCTGAGACTCCAAGGAAGACGTCCGCCACCCCTCCCCAGCCTTCCAACCCGGCTTTACAGGCCCAGATCAAACAAGGTAACAACAAAAGGAGGCGCTTGATTTGGGCCCTGGGGCGTTTGGGGAGGGAGGTGAAAGAGGGAAGGGATGGTAACGCGGCCCACAGGCAGCAGGGCCTTATGATAGCACAAATTCACGAGAGGAGGCTGTTTTATTGTTGCCGTCGTTACCGGGGGGTCTCTCTGGGACCATTGTGGTGGGTTTGACATGTGGGCTATGGTGCTGCTCCTGCCTTCAGTAAGAGTTTCGTACCTGAGATTGTTGCTCTGAATGTTTTCTGTCACCGGAGTTTTTGAAAAATGTATTTATCTATTTATTTATTGTATTCAGTGAAGCTTTAACCAACATGCAAACTCCGTTTTTAACTTTTTCCTGGTTTACACTCCACTTCATTTTCACTCTCATACCTGGGACCTTTCCAGTACAACTAGAGTCTTATATTTAGGGATCAAAGAAGGTTGAATCAGTCCATCTGGAAACAATGTTAACGTTGTATCCAGATGGACTGATTCAGCCTTCTTTGGATACAACCTTCTCTGGATACAACGTTAACATTGTATCCAGATGGACTGATTCAACCTTCTTTGGATACAACCTTCTCTGGATACAACGTTAACATTGTATCCAGATGGACTGATTCAGCCTTCTTTGGATACAACCTTCTCTGGATACAACGTTAACATTGTATCCAGATGGACTGATTCAACCTTCTTTGGATACAACCTTCTCTGGATACAACGTTAACATTGTATCCAGATGGACTGATTCAACCTTCTTTGGATACAACCTTCTCTGGATACAACGTTAACATTGTATCCAGATGGACTGATTCAACCTTCTTTGGATACAACCTTCTCTGGATACAACGTTAACATTGTATCCAGATGGACTGATTCAACCTTCTTTGGATACAACCTTCTCTGGATACAACGTTAACATTGTATCCAGATGGACTGATTCAACCTTCTTTGGATACAACCTTCTCTGGATACAACGTTAACATTGTATCCAGATGGACTGATTCAACCTTCTTTGGATACAACCTTCTCTGGATACAACGTTAACATTGTATCCAGATGGACTGATTCAGCCTTCTTTGGATACAACCTTCTCTGGATACAACGTTAACATTGTATCCAGATGGACTGATTCAACCTTCTTTGGATACAACCTTCTCTGGATACAACGTTAACATTGTATCCAGATGGGCTGATTCAACCTTCTTTGATTTTCTTACCTGGATTGTTGAGCAGGCATCAAGACACCTATTTATGGATGTTTTTGTTTTTTTAAAGCACTTTTTCATTGCCACTTCCAAGTACAAATCTCTTAAGTATCGGCCGATACCGAGTATTGGCCGATACCACAAATACTGGCCGATACCGCCAATCCGATCCATTACTATTGCTGAACAGTGCGGACTTAAACTATTAGTTTGGAGTCAATGAGCAAAATAATTGATAAAGAATCTATTTTTTTTTTCACCATTAAAGAAATGCAGGCTGCCATGTGCCAAAAGTGTAGTTGATCGAGCCGTTTTACTTTGCTCTATGAGCTGTTACCTATGACTTTTGCTTTTTGATGTTCGTCTTGAGTAAAATCTCTGATTTCAATACTCAGTTTTAGCCAGGTATTGGCCCGATGTCCTGTACCAATAATGCATCCCTACTTCTTTTGAGAACTGCCCAGTACAACCAAGGTGAACTTACTCATGGCTTTTGCTAGTTTCCTGGAGAAAAATGTACTCCGCTCAGAGTACAGACTTTGCTGAGGTGCTGGAGCGGAAAAAAAATCAGACTGAAGGGGAAGAGAAGAGCATCCACACACTCAGATCTGTGCAAAAATCTTTTTTTCTTTATTTGTAAGCTTTCCGACAGAGACCTTCTTCAAGGCACGAGCCTTCTAAAAAAAGATTCTTGCACAGATTTGAGTGTGCAGATGCTCTTTTCTCGTGATATTTTCCTACAATTATCTTGATTAAAATGTATGAATGAAAGCTTTAGATTGGGCTACAGTATATTTTGTGGTGTGTAGTGTAACAGAATGTAAATACGTCTTTGCAGTTGCGTTTGCAAAGTTTAAACTTGTGTAAAAAAATTAATATTATATCCATTTTGTTACAGAACACAAGCTAGAATGTAGCGTCCATGTTGGAGAAGTTCCCCCGTGTTCATTTCTAATTACCAGATCAGGGCTTACCACGAGAAATCGATATAAAACTGCTCGATTCTGTCTTTTTCCACACCAAAAAGACATAACATGTAAATCAGTTCTGTCCAGTAAACATGAAGATACTCCACAGCGATCATATCAATCATTTATTGATCAGTTATTAGAATAGCGTGTTAGCAGCTGAAGAAATGCAGATGCATCACTGCAAATGCGATGGTTGCTTCAAACTGGACGGGAAAGGTTTCAGAAAAATAAATAAAAAACCTTAAGAAAGAAGAGAAAGGAAACAGGAGGAAATGGACAAAAATGGAGAAGTCACTTAAACCTGAACTCACCTCTGTTTCACTGGAGGGGCCATTTTCTCTGTTTCACTGGAGGGGTCATTTTAACCAGCTGTCTCCATCTCCCTCCCATACTGGAATAGCTCAATACACACACACACACACACACACACACACACACACACACACACACACACACACACACAAACAAACACACACAAACATGTATACAGGCAATTAGTAAGGCTGGACCTGAGTATTTGGATATTCGTTCATTTGGGTAGGTATTCAGTTTCATTTTTGGGATTCGGATATTGAGTTTTTTGTTGTTGTTAATGTTTTCTTTTTTTTATGTAGGCTGCTATCGATAAAGGCGAACTGCAACATAATTATAACATAATACTTTTTAATTGCACTGTTAAAATGTGGAAATGTATACTGTCTCAGCTGCGGCACCTCATTATTATTATTATTTTTTGGCAAGCCAGCACTTTTTATTCTACCCACCAACACAAAGTAAAACATAGATGCATTCACATGAAAGCAAAATGAGGCAAGAGATTCCCAGAGCTTCCCTGATCCCGGCTGCGGCGCCTGACGTCCCGCTCACGCGCAGCAGTGACGTGACGTCACGCTTCAGTTCACTTTGGCCGTTACTGGGAAGACAAAATGCCGAAGACCTCGGCTGTGTGGCGACACTTTAAACTGAGCGATGACAAGGCCAGATATGCAATCTGAAACACTACTACTACTGCTACTTTCGGCTGTTCCCGTTAGCCAGTATTTTTTTCCTAGGATGAATCCGGAAGGTTCCCACCCTCAGGCGCTAGGATTGGCCAGATCTGCCTGTCAGTCAACTTTCCGGATTCATCCTAGGAAAAAAATATTCACTTAACCATACACACAGTTAAGGTTGGCACAGTTAGCTTGGTTGCAAACGTGGCTAATGGCTAACAGTTAGCTAGCAAACGTGGCTAGGGTTAGGGTTGTTGCACGTTCGCATTGGCCTTGACTAACAGACAGATCTGCCCAATCCTAGTACCTGCGGGCAGGAACTTTCCGGATTCATCCTAGGAAAAAAATATTCACCTCCCATTAGGGGTCGCCACAGTGGATCGTCTGTATCCACCTCTTCCTGTCCTCTGCATCTTCCTCTGTCACACCAGCCACCTGCATGTCCTCCCTCACCACATCCATAAACCTCCTCTTTGGCCTTCCTCTTCTCCTCTTCCCTGGCAGCTCCAGATTCAGCATCCTTCTCCCAATATACCCAGCATCTCTCCTCCACACATGTCCAAGCCATCTCGATCTTGCCTCTCTTGCTTTGTCGCCAAACCGTCCAACCTGAGCTGTCCCTCTAATACACTCGTTCCTAATCCTGTCCTTCTTCATCACTCCCAGTGAAAATCTTCACATCTTCAACTCCGCCACCTCCAGCTCCACCTCCTCCTCCTGTCTTTTCGTCAGTGCCACTGTCTCCAAACCATACAAGAGCTGGTCCCACAACCATCTTGTAAACCTTCCCTGTAACTCTTGCTGGCTGTTCTTACACGGTGTAAAACAACCGAGACTGTACTGGCTAGCCAACGTGGCTTAGCTCGTGTCTGTTGTCCAGTCGCCATTATCAAGCTGCTTTTATCCGCCGTTTAAAAAAGGTCTAAAAAAAAGCCCAATAATAATTTGTTATGGCTACCTTTTTAAAGGTATTGTTATGACAGAAATAAGTGAGTTTTGTATCTCTGTTTGACATGTTGTTCTCTTGTAGGTTAGTCATGGAAAATGAGAACCGTGCGAGTTCTCCGTTTGTATCAAACAGCAGAAAGTTGAAGCATGAAGTTTGAGTCGATCTGCCGTACTTCACATCGCAGGACTATTGCACACACGCACGTGAACACGCCACGCATACGGTACGGCGGTACATGATGACACACACGCTCCCACTTCCTCTGTCCCACATGTGGCAGGGGTGGTGTAACACGCGTGTTGGGGCCCCCCCAGAGCTATTGTAGCGCCGTAATGGGGGCCAGGCGTGACAAACGTGTGGACTCACCGGTGCCCACTTATTCACGCCACACGCCTATTCATGGCGCCTTTCAAGGAAACCGCTAGGGCATGACCTGAGTAGGAGCACGCCTCAGCCCGTGTACTCGGGCCGGGTCGGTGGGTGTTGGCCCCCATTGTGATCTGTTAATGTTGTCCAGTGTTCAAGGGTGCCAGGGCCCCCAGCCCTTTTTGTTATTGAAATTGGTGTAGAGGCCCTGATAATATACTGCACCCTTCAGAGAGAGAGAGAGAGAGAGAGAGAGAGGTGAGGGTGAGAGGACATGGTTAAGATCAAGAATGAAGTGATTTTTTTGAAAAACAGTTTGATAAAATGAAAGATTCAGTGACTGTTTACACCTCCTCTTCAATATTCAAGTGAAAACCTCCACAATCCAAAACCAAGAAGGAATGGCCAGTGTTTCTGTAAAAGTTGAAAACTGGAAGAAAAAAAAGTGAAACCTCCATCCCTGGATGAAAATTACACACCTCCTCCTCCTCCTCCTCCTCCTCCTATTCCTACTACTACTGCTACTTACGGCTGCTCCCGTTAGGGGGCGCCACAGCGGAGCATCCGTTTCCATCTCTTCCTGTCCTCTGCATCTTCCTCCGTCACACCAGCCACCTGCATGTCCTCCCTCACCACATCCATAAACCTCCTCTTTGGCCTTCCTCTTCTCCTCTTCCCCGGCACCTCCACATTCAGCATCCTTCTCCCAGTATACCCAGCACCTCTCCTCCACACATGTCCAAACCATCTCAATCTCATCAAAGAAAGTTGAATCAGTTCCTCTGGATACAACATATCCAGATGAAGATGAGGCGTAGATGAGTGATGAAGCATATCTGTCGATAAACATTGTATCCAGATGAACTGATTCCACTTTCATTGATTTTCTTACCTGGATTATTGAAAATGCATAAAGCCATCGCGATCTTTCCTCTCTTGCTTTGTCTCCAAACCGTCCAACCTGAGCGGTCCCTCTAATATACTCCTTCCTAATCCTGTCCTTCTTCATCACTCCCGGTGAAAATCTTATCATCTTCATCTCTGCCACCTCCAGCTCCTCCTCCTGTCTTTTCATCAGTGCCACTGTCTCCAATCCATACAACATAGCTGGTCTCACCACCATCTTGTAAACCTTCCCTTTAACTCTTGCTGGTACCCTTCTGTTCTTATGGTTGTATCATCTTTTTAAGAAAGTGTTGAACTCCGCTTTCAAACATACAAGACGCATTTCCCTCAACGCAACTTCTCTCCATTTCCCACTGCGTAGTTTCCTCCTTTGACTTTTGAAATAAAAACTGCCGACAGTCGAAAAAAAGGTTAGCGTGAACACATGCCAAGTATCTCTTTCGTTCTTTCTTTCTTTCTTTCTTTCTTTCTTTCTTTCTTTCCTTCTTCCTTTCTTTCTTTTGTTCTTTCTTTTGTTCTTTGTTTTATTTTTCTTCCTTTCTTTTGTTTTTTCCTTTTCTTCTTTCTTTTTCTTCTTTCATTCTTCTTTCTTCCTTTCTTTCATTCTTTCTTCTTTTTCTTCTTTTCTTCTTTTCTTTTGTTCTTTCTTTCTTTTGTTCTTTCTCTTTTTTTCTTCTTTCTTTCTCCCTTTCTCCCTTTCTTTTGTTCTTTCTTTCTTCTTTTTCTTCCTTTCTTTATTTCTTTCTTTTTTCTTTTTTCTTTTTCTTCCTTTCTTTTGTTCTTTCTTTCTTTCTTTTTCTTCCTTTCTTTCTTTCTTTCTTTTTTCTTTTTTTTTTCTTCCTTTCTTTTGTTCTTTCTTTCTTTCTTTTTCTTCCTTTCTTCTGTTCTTTCTTTCTTTCTTTCTTTCTTCTTTCTTTCTTCTTTTTCTTCCTTTCTTTTGTTCTTTCTTTCTTTCCCTGTCTTTTCCCAGCAGACGGCTGTGTAGTGTTTTGACTGTTTTTCTGTGGTCTGTGTGTGTGTGTGTGTGTGTGTGTGTGTGTGTGTGTGTGTGTGTGTGTGTGTGTGCGTGCGTGTGTGTGTGCGTGCGTGTGTGTGTTGTGTACTAAATGTGACCTGTATGTTGTGACTTGTTGTACCTGTAAGTGTTTATTTAAAGTCCTGCTGTTCACCTCGTTTTTCTTCTGGTTCTACTAATCACTGTATGAATAGATATTTTTTTTAATTTATGTGTTTCTAACAAAATATAATATAATATCACAGAATCTATGCTTTTGGAGATATATAGATATTTATTGTTTGTACGTTTTTTTATTTTGCTCTTGAAATGAAATGTGTATGTAAAATAAGGAGAATATTTATTTAAATCTGAAACGTCATTATCTCAGTTTTTAAAGTTTAAATGTTGCGCTATCTTGGCTCTAGCGTAAAAAACGGTTGGAAATTCAATTCAAATTCTGTTTAAACCAGTATCAAAAACTATTGCTAATTACAAATTGGAAGAGTTAAACAACATTTTTTTTTAGGATCAATAGGGTTCAATCAATCCTTCAATGTGAAGCCCTTTGGGTGTCTAGAAAAGAGTAAATGTAATAAAAATAAAAGAATAATAATAAATAATAATAACAAAATAAATGTAATAATGATGATTTTTATTATAATAATAATTATTATTATTTTTATTATTATTGTTATTATTATTATTATTATATTACCATTTGATTCAGAGGTGAGAGTCTTATATAATTCTCAGTTGTGAATGGGTTAAAAAAAGATTTTAAGTGTGTAAATAGATGTGTCAGTAAGTTATTTGACTCCATTAAAATGTCATTGTCCTCTCGCCAGGGATGTTTGTCTACTTCTGTCTGCGTCTCTCTGCAAACTAACAGCTGTTTCACTGTTTTTGCTCCAAGCGGCTGCTGGGAAGAAAAAAAAGATAATCTTTTTGTTTTCCTTTGAGCGCTTTTGCTTTTATTTCCTTCACTTTCCTCTGTTTCAAATCTAATATTAATCTTTGTATCTTTTCTTTTGTCTTTCCTTTTGTCTTTCCTGTCCTTCGAGGTTGTTTATCCACTGCTGTTTGTCGAAACGTCACTTGTGTAATTTCAGTTTTTATTCCTGTTCAGGTGTGTTCAGACACGAGGCGGCTTCTTGCCAGACTGTTATTTCAAGTGAGAGCGGTGGAGCAGGAGGCGGGGGTGATGCAATATAACGGGTTGGGTGGTGTACACTGTTGAGAAATGCTCAGAAAAAACAATCTGATTCCAGTGTTACACTTCTTACCTACCACACTTAAAGGACAAATCAATTTTGGTTCCCACTTCTTAGTTCCCACGATGACAAAAAATTGGAGGGGGAGCCTGGACGCATATATTAATCGCATAATTGGCATAATTTTCTTAATCCTGCAAGTTCTCAAACATGGAATAGCCAAAAGAGATGACTCATACAATAAGGGCGTAAACAAATTACACATGAATTGAAGAATTACAGCTGCGACCAGCAACTTTAATCATACGCTGCCTGTTGTCTGAACACAGCTTTCCTGTTGCGGGTTTTATGTCTTCTTTCTATCGTGTAGTTCGTTTGCTGTTGCTAAAGAGTTTTGTCTAATTTTTCTATTTCTATATATTTTCTTTCTTAGCTTCTAATTTCCTTCTTGACTGTGTCTCTCCTCTCTTCCTTTGCAAGCTGCTGTAGCTGCCACAGCCACTACTACTCCTGGGGCTCCAGGGGCCCCAGGGGTTCTGTCTCAGGGGGCCCCTAGCTCCCCCAGCCCTGGCCCTGCTTCTCATAACATCCCCTCAGTCAACGAAGGTACAGACTGGCTGCTACTGCTAAGGGATGCTCTCATAGCTACCTTCCTCCCTCTCTCTTGTTTTTATGAGTCCTTTCTTTTTCTTTTCTTCTGTCCTTCTGTCTTTCTGTCCTTTATCTATCTTCTGTTTTGTTATTCATCCTTCCCTCTGGGTCTCTTTTTCTCATCCTCTCTTCTTCTCTGTTAATCCCTCACTTGTCTTGCTGTAAGGTCCGCTGCATGCTTCAAACAAAAAGCTGGTCAGAAAGTCGAACAATGTTGGGAAGGAGCTTTTCTACGGTCAAATCAGAAGGGGGGCTTAGAGTCGGACATTATTTCCTAACTTTCCGAAACATTTTCGACATTTTGAAGCCTACGCCCACATCCAGCAGTGATTGGCTGGGTGTTTAGGGCAAACATTCTTCACATAGGTACTTCTGCTGCCGTGTTAACTTCTCACTGCTGCCCATGAGCAACTTCGAGGAAAAACTCTGTTACTCTCTTTCCACCAGCATGGAACCAGTTGCGTTCCAGTTCACGCACCAGATTTTGAACCATTCGGAGCATTTCGACAAAATATAAATTGGCTTGAAACCAAAGTTGGTTCCCAGCTGTTCTAGGTTGGAAAGGCAGATGGAGAAGTTAGGACCATCACGGTGTCTCTTGGCGTGTCATAGTCTAGGTTGGAAAGGCAGATGTAGAAGTTAGGACCATCACGACATCTCTGGGCATTTCATAGTCTAGGTTGGAAAGGAAGATGGAGAAGTTAGGACCATCACAACATCTCTGGGCATTTCATAGTCTAGGTTGGAAAGGCAGATGGAGAAGTTGGGACCATCACAACATCTCTGGGCGTGTCATGTTCTAGGATGGAAAGGGAGATGGAGAAGTTAGGACCATCACGGTGTCTCTTGGCGTGTCATAGTCTAGGTTGGAAAGGCAGATGTAGAAGTTAGGACCATCACGACATCTCTGGGCATTTCATAGTCAAGGTTGGAAAGGAAGATGGAGAAGTTAGGACCATCACAACATCTCTGGGCGTGTCATAGTCTAGGTTGGAAAGGCAGATGGAGAAGTTAGCACCATCAAGGTATCTCTGGGCGTGTCATAGTCTAGGTTGGAAAGGCAGATGGAGAAGTTAGGACCATCACAACATCTCTGGGCGTGTCATGTTCTAGGCTGGAAAGGGAGATGGAGAAGTAAGGATCATCACAGCATCTCTTGGCATGTCATAGTCTAGGTTGGAAAGGGAGATGGAGAAGTAAGGATCATCACAGCATCTCTTGGCGTGTCATAGTCTAGGTTGGAAAGGGAGATGGAGAAGTAAGGATCATCACAGCATCTCTTGGCATGTCATAGTCTAGGTTGGAAAGGGAGATGGAGAAGTTAGGACCACCATGGCGTCTCTGGGCATGTCATAGTCTAGGCTAGAAAGGGAGATGGAGAAGTTAGGACCATCACAACATCTCTGGGCGTGTCATAGTCTAGGCTAGAAAGGGAGATGGAGAAGTTAGGACCATCACAACATCTCTGGGCGTGTCTTAGTCTAGGCTAGAAAGGGAGATGGAGAAGTTAGGACCATCACAACATCTCTGGGCGTGTCATAGTCTAGGCTAGAAAGGGAGATGGAAAAGTTAGGACCATCACAACATCTCTGGGCGTTTCATAGTCTAGGCTGGAAAGGGGGATGGAGAAGGCAACAATGGACAAGTTAAGTGAGAAATTGTTGGGAAAAAAGAGCGTGCCGTGATCTACCGATGAAACCCAATGCTTGGTGACGATTTGGTCATCTTCTGAGTTTAGGTGAAGGTAGAACGCAGCATGAGGAAGAGTAAGCTTTGCGGTGAACTAGTCGAAGAGTTAGACAAGGCACACTGGAACACAAGAACAAATACCAAACAGACTAGTTCTTTTAGATGAAAGCACAAGAAAAACTGTGGGATGGGGTGCGAATTAAAACAAATCATATTTATAATCAAATAATCAAAGTATTGATGCATTTCGAAACCCATCAGTATTATTGTTTTTTTTTTAGATCCCCCCTTCTTTTTTTTTCTTCTCCCCAATTGTATCTGGCCAATTACCCCACTGTTCCTGGTTGTCCTGTTCGCTGGTTCACCCCCTCTGCCGATACGTGGAGGGCTGCAGACTACCACATGCCTCCTCCCATACATGTGGAGTCGCCAGCCGCTTCTTTTCACCTGACAGTGAGGAGTTTCGCCAGGGGGATGTAGCACGTGGGAAGACCACGCTATTCCCCCCAGTTCCCCCTCTCCCCCAAACAGGCAAGTTCAATTGTGTCTGTAGGGACACCCGACCAAGCCGGAGGTAACACGGGGATCGCCGGATCGAATCCCCGTGTTACCTCTGGCTTGGTCGGGCGTCCTACAGACACAATTGGCCATGTCCGCGGATAGGAAGCCGGATGTGGGTGTGTGTCCTGATCGCTGCAGTAGCGCCTCCTCTGGTCGGTCGGGGCACCTGTTCGGAGGGAGGGGGAATAGCGTGATCCTCCCACGTGCTACGACCCCTGGTGAAACTCCTCAATGTCAGGTGAAAAGTGGCTGGCAGGGCTGGCAGGCATGAGGTAATCTGCAGCCCTCCCGGGATCAGCAGAGGGGGTGGGGCAGCAACTGGGACAGCTTCGGGAGAGTGGGGTAATTGGCTGGATACAATTGGGGAGAAAAGGGGGGGAGACCGCCCCCCCGGGGGGACCCCACCCCACCCAAAAAAAGTGCTGTCTGATGTGGCCAGTTCATTTGAAGCATGCGGAGACCTCAATTGCTCTCCTCTCTCTCTTCCTTGTTTTCTTGTTTGCCATTCATCATTTCATCTAGTCGTCTCTCCTTCTCGTCTCTCCTTCTCGCCTCCTCCTCGTCTCATTCACAGGTTCCTCCTTTTCCATTTCTTGCCTTTCGTCTTGCTTTCTCCCTCTCTCTGTACCTCTTCTCTTTCACCTCTTCCTTCTGGATTCAGTCCTGGTCCCTTTTCTGCAGCCCTGTTAGGCTTTCCTCTCAGCTGTCTGTCTCTCGCAGTGTTGTCCTCCCCCCTTGGTCTGTAGCGCCGTGTGGCTGCCCACCTGCCTCTGTCCTTCCTTCCGTCTGTCTGCCTCTCTGTCCTTCAGCCTGTCAGGGCTGAGCTCAATCCATTTTCAGTGTGGTCCACTTAGGAAGGGGACGGCTTTAAAGACCTCGTATCCTGTGAATTGTGGGAAGTGAGGCTGCCGCTGCACACAGCTGACTCGGAGATCGACACCGAGCGCTCTGACGTCAGGTTTCTGTCGTCGGTTCAAGTAGACGCACTCGAAAATAAATTGACCCCAGCCCAGGTGTCCCCAGTCTTTGTCTGATGTTTTCTTATTTTTTTAGTGTCAGCCCCTGTGCCGTCTTGTCCCGTCCAGTCCGGTCCGGTCTGGCCCTGTCTGCTGCTCTAGCTCTGTCTGTCTGGTTTTCTGTCTGTCTGTCTGTTTGTGTGTCTGTCTGACAGTCCGTGTGCTCTGACATGACGACATGTCTGTACTGTTTGCAAGCTTGCTGTTTTCACATGAGGGGGTTAGAAGTACGTTAATGGAGTAAAACTTGGGAGAAATCAGCCCGGAGAAATCCGAATTGACTTGCTTGACGCCATTTTGAATAAACCGCCTGTTGACAGTCAGGAGTCCCCACTGAGACACCATATTCACCTCTTTCCTATGTCACCAATACTATGGGAAAATATTTTTTATAAGGAATATAATATCTATTGGAAATGGAAAGTAAGAGGAAGAGGTGAATGAATGATGGGTAATACAGTTGTATGATTTTTAAAAAAATCTCCCCCCCCCCCCCGGTAGATGAAACAACGTAACATAACTCAGAGATATGGTATTTTGTTGTCTCTTTTTTATCTTTTAAACGGCACCTAGATTTTTTTTTGACAGGAAACGGCCCTCTACCGGTGAGCCTTGCTGCTTTTTCCCCTCAAAATGAATGTCTCTTCAAATTATTGACATCCTATTTTGTATATATTGACTGTAGTGGAATAAAAAGTGCCTTCATTTTGTGTTATATTTGGGCGACACTGTCGCCTCACAGCAAAGAGGTCCTGGGTTCGAACCCCGGGCCGTCCCAGCTGCCCACTGCTCCTATGCAATAGGATGGGTTAAATGCAGAGAACAAACTCATTATAAGAATACAATGACAAGATAAAGTGGCTTTCTTTCTTCTTCTTCTTCATATACTCTCAGTTCTCCAACATTCAGTGAAAGAAACAGCCGACTTAAATTTCTTTGAGCTATCCTTCTTGAATATCTCATGTCAGAAAGCAAGCGTGCTCACAGTCTCATTCCTTCTGAGTATGCCGGCGGTCCAAAACGTTGTAAATTTATTTGTAAATTTCTTTTTATAGAAATATTGTTACCGTGCTGCAGAAACCTTATCTTCCCAGTTTTAAGAAATGTTTTGATATGAACTAATAGTCTATCATGATTAAAGTTATTTTAATAAGGCGTCCGGGTGGCGTGGCGGTCTATTCCGTTGCCTACCAACATGAGGCTCGCCGGTTCGAATCCCCATGTTACTTCCGGCTTGGTTGGACGTCCCTACAAACATGATTGGCCGTGTCTGCCGGTGCGAATCCAGATGTGGGTATGTGTCCTGGTCGCTGCGCTAGCGCCTCCTCTGGTCAGTCAGGGACGGCCTGTTTTGGGGGGGGGGGATAACGTGATCCTCCCACGCGCTACGTCCCCCTGGCGAAACTCCTCACTGTCAGGTGAAAAGAAGCGGCTGGCGACTCCACATGTATCAGAGGAGGCGTGTGGTAGTCTGCAGCCCTCCCCGGATCGGCTCGGAAGAGTGGGGTAATTGGACGGGTACAATTGGGGAGAAAAGGGGGGGGGATCCCAGAAATACATTGACCTCAATGGTAAACACCACTTATCTTGTCTCTTCTTTGGAGCTCTGAGGTTTCAAGCTGGATGGTGACAATAATCTATAACCAGAGGTTGACTGGCGCCATATTGATCAGCATTGTTATTGATTTTAACAGGATTTAAAACCCATCAACTTTGGTAATTGAGCAAAACTAACACTTAACAGTACAGCTTCCTCTTTGTTTCTCGGTGAAGGGGGTAGGTTTTTCCACCGGTGCTCTCTGGCAAACAAATCCTCCAGGACTTTTTTGCTGCTTTAGAGCCCGTTCATCAACACACGTGTGTGCGTCCTCTCTCTACCAGCAACATCCGATCCATGAGCCATATATTGGACCGATATATGTGGGAAAGACATTCGGTTTATGTTGAATATCAGAACACAAGACATTTCTGTCCATGTTTCTGTATATCATATGTGTGTACTGAGGTGGTGTCAGTTCCCTTACGGTTGTGTTTATGTAGCGCGGATAAATGAGAAAGAACGGGAGCTGGAGTTTTAACTGATAGCCTGGCAACTCAGATTTTGAGTCCATCGTGCGAGTTACTCATCACTGGGGGCTAGTCACAATACGGTGACATGGTACTCGTCTAGTTTCTACACGGTCTGTAAAAGTCGAAGGTAGTTGGCCTTATTAACGTTGCTAACCCAGAAATTGCTACACCCTTCTGCAAACCGAAGAGCTAGCCCGCTGCTAGCTAGCCATTGATTTCAATGGGGAGTAATGCCTCTCTTAATTTTTAATTTGGAAAATTTGATGCTTAAAAAAAAAGACTTAAATTGAGCTTCTGGGTGGCGTGGCGGTCGATTCCGTTGCCTACCAACATGGGGATCGCTGGTTCGAATCCCCGCGTTGCCTCCGGCTTGGCCGGGCGTCCCTACAGACACAATTGGCCGTGTCTGTGGGGGGGAAGCCGGATGTGGGTGTGTGTCCTGGTCGCTGCGCTAGCACCTCCTCTGGTCAGTCATGGTGCCTGACCGTGGGGGGGGGGATAGCGTGATCCTCCCACGTGCTACGTCCCACTGGCAAAACTCCTCACTGTCAGGTGAAAAGAAGCAGCTGGCGACTCCACATGTATCGGAGGAGGCGTGTGGTAGTCTGCAACCCTCCCCCGGATCGGCAGAGGGGGTGGAGCAGTGACCGGCACGCCTCGGAAGAGTGGGGTAATTGGACGGATACAATTTGGCGAGAACCCCCCCCCCTGCCCCCCCAAAAAAAGACTAAAATGAGTAACGCCAGGTTATCTTAGGGTTTGTGGCTCCTGAGCAGCAGCAGCAGCAGCAGCAGGGTATATCTGCTGTCACCTGCTACCTGCACTGATCCAGATCCTCCTGTGGTCGCTGATCACCTGCTGATTTTACACACCCGGGGTAGAAACACGACACCCACAGAGCTAGCAAGCCAGTCCCAGTCCCAGTCCCAGTCCCCTGTCCCAGTCCCAGTCCCCTGTCCCAGTCCCCTGTCCCAGTCCCAGTCCCCTGTCCCAGTCCCCTGTCCCAGTCCCCTGTCCTACCATCACTGTCAATATATTTCTATTTGGGTGTACTACTGTGTGTGTATGTGTGTGTGTGTGTGTATGTGTGTGTGTATGTGTGTGTGTGTGTGTGTGTGTGTGTGTGTGTGTGTGTGTGTGTGTAAGAGATAAGGGGAGACACAGTGAAATGTTATCAAGTCATTCATTGCTGTTAAATGGCGCTCTTATCTGCTCAGTTTTATAAGAATTAAATAGAAATAAATAAATAAATAAAAAAGGCCCTTTCTATGTTTTGTTTTATGAGTTTTATGTTTGTTAATATAATATAATATATATATAAGAGGGGGGGTTGAACTGACGTCAGGGGTCCTGGGATTAAACATACGTATATATAGCACACAATAGTCAACACCAGGGTCTTGTAAGTCACGGGTGGGTCAAAGGAAATAAATATAAGAGACAAAACCCGGAGATGTGGGGTATTTGTGTAACAGCTGTGAAGGGTGTGTGTGTGTGTGTGTGTGTGTGTGTGTGTGTGTGTGTGTGTGTGTGTGTGTGTGTGTGTGTGTGTCTGTGTGTGTGTGTGTGTGTGTGTGTGTGTGTGTGTGTGTGTGTGTGTGTGTGAGCATACACAGTATCCTGGGTACCCTGTAATGGATTTGTGGCGTGTCTTTGTCCGTCTGGGTGTTTCTCCATGTGTGGATCTTGGTGTTTGCTTGTCTGGCTACATGCGGCTTTGTGTGTATCTGTCCCCGTGTGTGCGCGTGTGTGTGTGTTTGTGTGTGTGTGTGTGTGTGTGTGTGCTTAGGTTGGAGCCAGCTAGCTGCCATGCACTGTGTGATGCTACCAGACCTGCTTGGCCTGGACAAGTTTCGACCTCCCCTGCTGGAGATGTTGGCCAGGAGGTGGCAGGACCGCTGCCTAGAGGTAAAACACACACACACACACACACACACACACACACACACAAGAACTTTGAAAGAAATTTAGAAATTTCGCATCAATTTGTGAATTTCGTTGTGTTAGTCCAGACTAACGTGGTGTTAGTGTCGCACAAGAAGCCACGTGGTCTTGGAATGAGGAAGGAATGAGACTGAAATACATTCATATACAGGCACATTCATGATGTAATCCTCTGTCTCTTCCTGGTTGTAGGTGCGAGAGGCAGCCCAGGCGCTCCTATTGGCCGAGCTGAGGCGGATCGGCCAGTCGGGGCGTAAGGACACCATTGACTTGTGGGCACCCTACCTACCTCAGTATGTGGACAGTGTCAGCTCTCGTAAGTACACCTCAGCGTAGTACACGGACAGGCGTCTGGAGTGAAGTAACGAGAGATGAGAACTGAGTAAAAGTGTTACGATAAAAGTTGTGACAAGGAATGGGGACAAATACACAAACAGAAAGATGAACCGACAGATGGACTGATGGAAAGAAAAGTCTATTTTTTGTAATTTTGCTTATACACAGATCAGCCAAAACATTAAAACCACCTGCCTAATATTGCGTAGTTCCCCCTCGTGCCACTAAAACAGCTCTGGCCCATCAAGACATGGACTCCACCAGACCTCTGAAGGTGTCCTCTGGTGTCCGGCACCAAGACGTTAGCAGCAGATCCTTTAAGTCCTGTAAGTTGTGAGGCGGGGCCTCCATGGATCAGACTTGTTTTTCCAGCACATCCCACAGATGCTCGATCAGACTGAGATCTGGAGAATCTGGAGGCCAAGGCAGCACCTCGAACTCTTCGTCATGTTCCTCAAACCATCCCTGAACAATGTGTGAGGTGCAGCAGGGGGCATGATCCTGCTGGAAGAGGCCACCGCCATCAGGGAATACTGCTGTCATGAAGGGGTG
This sequence comes from Lampris megalopsis, assembly GCA_022114975.2. Classification (NCBI taxonomy): domain Eukaryota; kingdom Metazoa; phylum Chordata; class Actinopteri; order Lampriformes; family Lampridae; genus Lampris; species Lampris megalopsis. The sequence continues at coordinate 31,278 of JAJHIY020001835.1, read as the reverse complement.
TACCTGGTCTGCAGCGATGGTTAGGTAGGTGGTACATGTCAAAGTCACATCCACATGAATGCCAGGACCCAAGGTCTCCCAGCAGAACATTGATCAGAGCATCACACTGCCTCCACCCGCTTGCCTTCTCCCCATAGTGCATCCTGGTGCCGTCTCTTCCCCAGGTAAACAGTGCACACACACACCCGGCGGTCCACATGATGTAAAAGAAAACATGATTCATCAGACCAGACCACCTTCTCCCACTGCTCCGTGGTCCAGTTCTGACGCTCACATGCCCATTGTAGACACTTTGGGTGGTGGACAGGGGTCATCATGGACACTCTGACTGGTCTGCAGCTATACAGCCCCACACACAGCAAGCTGTGATGCACTGGGTTCTATCATACCTGTCTACCTGTGCACCTGTCCGTCATAGCCAGCATTCACTTCTTCAGCAGTTTGAGCTGCAGTAGCTCTCCTGTGGGATCAGACCAGACGGGCTAGCCTTCACTCCCCACATGCATCAGTGAGCATTGGGTGCACCATGACCTTGTCGCCGGTTCAGCGGTTGTCCTTCCTTGGACCACTTTTGGTAGGTAGTGACCACAGCATACCAGGAACACCCCACAAGACCTGCTGGTGTGGAGATGCTCTGACCCAGTCGTCTAGCCGTCACAACTTGATCCTTGTCAAAGTCGCTCAGATCCTTACACTTGCCCGTTTTTCCTGCTTCCAACACATCAACTTCAACAACTGACTGTTCACTTGCTGCCTCATATGTCCACCTCTTGACAGGTGCCATGGTAACCAGATAATCTACGTTTTGGCTGACTGGTGTATTTTTCAGTCTGGTATGAAGGCTCACTCTGCAGGAATGTGATTGCACATTAAGACGGATTTCATTATGTTGAATCAAAACGTTGATTTTTGAAACATGAATGAACTGCCGAGTCTGTAGGCCCCGTTCATGTCCATCCCCCTTGTGGTTACGTGTGTGTGTGTGTGTGTGTGTGTGTGTGTGTGTGAGTTTTTCTGCCTGTCTGTCCCGTTCTCTGCCTGAGCAGGTAGACCGCTGCAGTTGCGTTTGTGTGTATTATTGTGTGGTCTGTACAGGAAGAAGTCGTGGTCGTCAACAAACTGGACGGACACACAGAGTGACTGTCAGTGTTACAGCTATAAATAAGAAAGGCCAGGATACATTATGTATACACTCGTTCAATAGTGAAGACTTCCCTGCAAGAGAAAAACCTCAGGAGAGGAACGAGAGAGACAGAGGGTCAGAGAAACAGTCGAGAGAGAGGGAGAGAGAGAGACAGAGAGGGTCAGAGAAACAGTCGAGAGAGAGGGGGAGAGGGTCAGAGGAACAGTCGAGAGAGAGAGGGAGAGAGAGACAGAGGATCAGAGAAACAGTCGAGGGAGAGAGAGAGACAGAGGGTCAGAGGAACAGTCGAGGGAGAGAGAGAGACAGAGGGTCAGAGGAACAGTCGAGAGAGAGAGGGAGAGAGAGACAGAGGATCAGAGGAACAGTCGAGGGAGAGAGAGAGACAGAGGGTCAGAGGAACAGTCGAGGGAGAGAGAGAGACAGAGGGTCAGAGGAACAGTCGAGAGAGAGAGGGAGAGAGAGACAGAGGATCAGAGAAACAGTCGAGGGAGAGAGAGAGACAGAGGGTCAGAGGAACAGTCGAGGGAGAGAGAGAGACAGAGGGTCAGAGGAACAGTCGAGAGAGAGAGGGAGAGAGAGACAGAGGGTCAGAGGAGCAGTCGAGGGAGAGAGAGAGACAGAGGGTCAGAGGAACAGTCGAGAGAGAGAGGGAGAGAGACAGAGAGCAACAGAGGGGGTCAGAGGAACAGTTGAGAGAGAGGGAGAGAGAAAGAGAGGAAGAGAGAGAGAGACAGAGGACCAGAGAAACAGTCGAGAGAGAGAGACAGAGGGTCAGAGGAACAGTCGAGAGAGAGAGGGAGAGAGAGAGACAGAGAGGGTTAGAGGAACAGTCGAGAGAGAGAGGGAGAGAGAGACAGAGGATCAGAGGAACAGTCGAGAGAGAGAGAGGGAGAGAGAGACAGAGGATCAGAGAAACAGTCAAGAGAGAGAGGGAGAGAGAGAGAGAGAGGGTCAGAGGAACAGTTGAGAGAGAGGGAGAGAGGAAGAGAGGAAGAGAGAGAAACAGACAGACAGAGCGAGAGAGAGAGAGAGAGAGAGAGAGAGAGAGACAGACAGAGAGAGAGAGAGAGAGAGAGGGAGACAGAGAGCAACAGAGGGTCAGAGAAACAGTTGAGAGAGAAGGAGGGAAAGAGAGAGAGAAACAGACAGACAGAGCGAGAGGGTCAGAAAAACAGACGAGAGGGAGCGAGGGAGAGAGAGGGAGAGAGAAACAGACAGACAGAGAGAGCAACAAAGGGTCAGAGAAACAGCCGAGAGAGAGACAGAGAGAGCGAGAGAGAGGGTCAGAGAAACATACAAAAGAGAGAGACAGCGAGAGAGAGAGAGAGGGAGAGCAGGAAGGAGAGACACAAAAACAGAGAAAGACACGAGAAAAACAAGAAGAAGAGGGATGTGGAGAGGAAGAAAGACAAAAAGGGAGAGAGAGAGAGGTTGATAAAGGTGGAATGGATTTGTGGAGGGATCTAAGCCTTTGACTCTGAAACTGTGTGTGTGTGTGTGTGTGTGTGTTAGCGCAGGCATGTGGCTTTATGTATGTATGTTTGTGTACGTGTGTATCGATGTCTTTTGTGTGTCTGCCTGTGAGAGAGAAGATACAGAGTTGTGTCCAGTTTAGGGTGTGTGTGTGTGTGTGTGTGTGTGTGTGTGAGAGTTACGTGGGTGTGTGCCTGGGTTGGGGATTAGTTTGTTTACTGTCTGCCCAGGTATTGACCAACAGTTAAGATAAAACACAGACACACACACACACACACACACACAGTGCGCCTCTGTGTTTCTCAGTCTCACTGTCTGTCTTCCTGTGACAGTGTCTGTCTCACTGACTCAGCCCCACCGTCTGTCAGTACTTATGGTTCCCCCTGTTGATGGGGAGAAAAGTTGGCTCTTTACCTTGTTTTGTTGGAAATGGCCTTTTTTAAATATTTGTCGTCTGCATTTTCGTGAATGTTTTTATGTAACCGTAAGTTTCTACCGTGTGTGTGTCCCCTCCCGAAGTATCTGTGTGACGTACGTGTGTATTTAAAGGTGTAGATGTGTATTAGTGTGTGTGTGTGTGTGTGTGCGCGCGCATATTCTAGTGTCCTGTCACTTCTCCAGGAGTTGAACTGTGGATGCTGTGGAAGGGGGTTTCTCTGGGGAACGGTTGTCATAGCAACGGGCGCCGGTCAGTGTTGTGTTACCACAGCAGCGCTGCGGGCAGGGTGGTGGTGCAAGGTTGGGGTGGTGTGGATGTGTGTGTATGTGTGTCAGGGGTGGGGTGGGGGGGGTGACCTCAAGGGATGGAGGGGGAGGAAGGCAGGCAGGGAACAAGGTTACAGGGGTCACTGAATCTGATCTCCTCTCTTTGTTTCTGGCACTGCAGCAAAGAGTAGAACAGCATGGATTAAAATAGAAGGGATAATTGCCCTTTTTATCTGTCTGCCTGTCTGTCTGTTTGTACATCTGTCTGTACTTCTGTCTCTCTCGCTGTTTAGATCTGACTTCTGTCTGTGTCAGTAGGTCTGTCTATGTAGGTCTTCCTGTCTGTCTGTTGATTCTGTCTGTCTTGTCTACTGTCTGCCTCTCTGTTGGTCTGTCTGTTTCGCCTAACACATACATACATTCAAAGATGGATAAGTACACTCAGTCAAACATGAGCAGATGGGCGGCAGTGGCTCAAGAGGTAGGGCAGGTCGTCTGGTGACTGGAGGCTTGCTGGTTTGATCCTCGGCTCCTCCTCTTAAAAATGTCGAGGCGTTGGAGTCACGTGGGGCCGCTGAACAAGATGGACATGTAAAAGCATTGCTCCGCATGAACCCCAGGATTTATGGATAATTGTTCTTCAACCGACTCCGCAATATGAAGAAAGTGTCACTAATGTACGCGTGAATACTACAGCGAGTGAATGAATATTACTTTAGCTGATTACCTCCGGCTTGGTTGGGCGTCCCTACAGACACAATTGGCCATGTCTGCAGGTGGGAAGCCGGATGTGGATATGTGTCCTGGTCGTTGCACTGGCGCCTCCTCAGGTCGGTTGGGGCGCCTGTTCAAGGGGGAGGGGGAACTGGGGGGGAATAGCATGAAAAGAAGCGGCTGGCGACGTCACATGTATCAGAGGAGGCATGTGGTAGTCTGCAGCCCTCCCCGGATCAGCAGAGGGGGTGGAGCAGCGACTGGGACACCTCGGAAGAGTGGGGTAATTGACCGGATAAAATTGGGGAGGAAAAAGGCGGAACCCCCCCACCACCACCACCACCACCCAAAAAAAAAAAAGCAGCTAAGGAAGGCGCTAGCTATGCTAGTATGGCGAGTGAAACTCTACCCAGGCCTACTGAAAAGGAGCCGCGACCAGCACTAGCTATGGCACCACCGAGGTTTGCCGAATTGCAAGCTACACTGCAGAGGGCGATGGAGGGAATGGCTTGATTTAGTGGCACCTTATCCACCCTGCAATCGGATGTGACCAGTGTCAAGACCATTCAGGGTCAAATGAAAACTGATGTGGCAGCCATTTTTCAATGACTTGACGAGGCTGAAGCTCGGATCTCTGAATTGGAAGATGAGAACGGACGCCTGAAGCAGTTGCTAAGATAAATGCCAAAGAGTGTTCCGAGCTTCGAGCATCTGTGATGGATATGGCTAACAGAGAGAGGTGCCTCAATGTATGGCTCTTTGGGTTGAAAGAAAAATCTGACAATAAGGTCAAACTTTAGGAGCACGTGAAGCATTTTTTCTCTGAGGCTTTCGGAGTGGATCTAGCCGATTCGGAGCTGCAGATGGTGCACCAATCTTTGACCAAAATGCTCCACCTCATCTGGTCAGCATACACTTTCATAGTTTTCTGGAAAAGGAACACGTTTTGGCTGCAGTTAGGGTGAAGGCTTGTGAAGGGATCCATTGGGACGGCTTTAAACTATCTCTGTTCCCTGACGAAGGGTGTTGCAGAGAAGAGGAGGCATTTCACCAAGGTCAGAAAGAAGTTGCATGATTTGGATGTTCGCGTCATGTTGGCATACCCAGCTGTGCTTCGCTTTACTTGGAAGGGGGAAAAGCTGTGCTTTGTGGATCCTCGAAAGACAATGGAGCTGCTGTCTGAACCAACGTCAGCAGTTAGTGAACAATTTTCTTCTACTCTGTTGGCCCCACCGAATGGACACACGATCATGATCAAGAGGTCAAGACTGGAACGGATATTTGAATTTTGAACTGGACTGGATCACTAATTTCAATGTTGAGGTATAGTGTGCACATGGCGCGTGCAGGACAGTCTAGACATGACCGAATTACTTGCGATGTCAGTGGTTGTGAGTATGGCCTGTAGCCTAGGTATTTGTACAGGTATACAGGTAGTTATTTTTTCTCTTTATTCCTACAAACACAGTGACTTTGAGCTGGTTAACAAGCAGTAGGGTGTTAAAATGAGGATTTGCTTCTAGGTACGTTTGAGTAAGCTTTTGGTAGTAATGACATGGGAGTGGACTGTATCTAAGAGAGGAGGGGGGGTTCTGGAGGGATTTCCACTTGTTGTGCCTCATGAACCATGTGTAGGCGGGGATATCCTTTGGAAATAGGGAAGGTTGAGGGAATGGGGGGGGTACTTTTACTTTTAGTGTTCCTATTTTTCATTATGGTTTGTATGGGACCGTGTTTTATGTGATATGCACAGCACGGGTGATGAATCAAAGGGGTGGGCGCTCTCCTCTCATGCGGGCACACTCTCGATTAAATGCTAGATAATAATATGTGGCCTAATGGCTAAATATATAAAGATAATTGCATGGAATATTAATGGATCCCAGAATCCTATAAAAAGAAAAAAGTGGTTGACTTATTTGAAATCGAACAAAGCAGATATAGCCCTCATTCAGGAGACATATGTGGAAGCAGAAAAACTTAAGTTTTTACTTAACTTAAGTAAAAAGAATGGAACTGAATTTAGTTGTACTTAATAAAAATAAATTTAAAAAAAGGCTGATGAGGGCAGGATGATATGTATACAGGCCACCGATGATGGAGTAAAAGTTAACATATGCAATGTGTATGCTCCAAACAAAGAGGACAGTAATTTTATTCATATGAGTTATAAGACAATAGGAGAAATTGAGGAGAGTCAAATGTTGATTGCTGGGGACTTCAACCAGGGACAAGATGCCCAGTTAGACCGAACAACATATCATAAAGTTGTGCCAAGGGATAGATTAGCTATACAGTTGATGATGAAAGACCTTGGTCTGATAGACGTATGGAGGTTAGTCAATCCCCGAGAAAAAGAGTATACCTACTTTTCACATATGCATAAATCATACTTAAGGATAGACTATTTCCTGGTCTCTAGAGAAATGATGGAGGAAGTGGCGGATTGTAAGATCGTGCTCCAGCAGAGTTAAGCGTCATGATTAAATCGGGTGGATATAGGGTAAATAGGCAGAGACTAAATACATCGCCCCCACATTTAAGACTTTTGGAAACATACCTTAAGGATTTTTTGATCATAATATTGGCTCAACAGAAAGACTGGGGATGGTGTGGGAAGCTTCTTAGGCGTACATACATAAGGGGTAGGATAATTTCACACACTATTTCTCTGAAGAAACCAACCCACACGAGAGTTAAAGTGCTTGAATCTCAGATTAAAAAACATGAAAATGAGCTGTCACAACTTTACAGTGACAGCCAGTTAAAAAAAAAGTGACTTGAAATATTAGATAAATGAGATATATAATAAGAGGGCAGAACGTGCCCTCTTTCGATTAAAAACAAGCTTCTGTGAAAGTGGAGAGAAATATGGCAAGCTGTTGGCAAGACAACTGAAACAAAATGATGCCAGCTTTTTAATTCCAGCGATTAATGATCATAAGGGGGAAGTTTTAACAGATAAAGTGGAAATCAACAAGATCTTCAAACGCTTTTATGAGAATTTGTGTAAGTCAGAGGCATCTGTAGATGAAGGCAAATATCAGGAGTTTTGTTTTTCTCCCAAAACTGGATCTTCCTACGGTGTCCCTAGCCCATTTGGAGATGTTGGATGTGCCTGTAGACGAGTCTGAAGTTAGGGAGGCTATATTATCAATGAAGTCCAGTAAATCATCAGGCTTAAGTGGATTTCCAGCTGAATATTATAGGAAGAACATTAACATAGTAGCATCTATCCTGACTGAAGCGCTGGCAGAGGGACAGCTGCCACCAGGATTTAATAATGCTGAAAAAAGACAAGCACCCCTATTAGCCAAGTAGCTTTCAGCCAATTAGTTTGGAGAATATAGCTTGCAAGATTTTGACTAAGGTATTAGCAATGAGAGTGGAGAAAGTTCTGCCACAAGTTATTAATGATGACCAGGTCGGTTTCATTAAAGGTAGATCATCAGCTGACAACTTTAGATGCCTACTCCATCTTGTGGTTAAATCATAAAGAAGGTTTACTAGTTGCTGCTTTCTCGCTTGACGCCATGAAAGCATTTGATAGGGTGGAATGGGGATACCTGGCATTAACTTTGCAGGCTTTTGGCTTTGGGGTAGGATTTATTAAATGGGTTAAGGTATTATATTCAGCACCACGGGCAGCAGTTCTTATGAATGGCATTACATCCCCCTTCTTTAATCTGGGACGAAGGACTAGGCAGGGGGATCCTCTTTCCCCAGTGCTCTTTACCCTGTCTGTGGAACTACTAGCAGTGTCAATGAGAGATGATTTGAGAATTAAGGGAGTGCTATCAGAGGGAGAGAGCATAAACTGTTTTTGTACGCGGACAACATTTTGTTGCTACTCTCAAACCCCAGTTTCCTCTATTCCAGGTGTCATGGACGTTGTTGATAGGTTGTTTTTTTTTTTTTTTTAGATTTCGGGCTACAATATCAACTGGCAAAAATCAGAGGTAATGCCAGTCCCCCTGCTGACATTGGAGTATTTCCATTTGAATGGCTATCATCAAGGATGAAATATTTGGGCATAATATTGACTACAGACTTTCAGGAGATCGTTCAAATTAATATAAATCCAGTGCTCCAAAATATTAAGACTAGCTTTGCCAAGTGGAAAATGTTGAATTTATCTCTGTGGGGGAAAATAAATACAGTTAAAATGATGGTATTTTCAAAAATTAACTATATTTCTATGATACTTCCCTTACGTTTTCCTGTGTCAGTGCTTAAGTGGTGTATCGGGGTAGTTAGGGATTACCTCTGGAATGGGAAGAAACCCTGAGTTAGTTAGACTAAGTTGTTTACTATTAGAATGAGAGGAGGACTGGCATTGCCAAATATATAACTTAACACTATTGCCTTCGAAATGGTTAAGCTATGCAAAGACTGGTCAGGGAGCGGTTCACGTCTGAGTTGGATGGAAAAAGGGAAGTCGTTTACCTCCCCTTTTAGATTTATAGATGCTCTGTCTCAAAAACCATCACGGTCTCCTGGAGGGGATATCAGTCCATTACTTCAGCACTCACGGGAGGTTTGGCACAAAGTCCATAAAATATTTGGCCTGTCCCAATATAAACAAGGTTACTCATCCTTATGGGAGAAGCCTGCGATTAAGATAGGGAAGGAAACAGTATGTTGGAGGGCATGGCACATTAAAGGTTTAGCCACAATTGCTGATCTATTTGGGGAAGGAGCGTTATACTCCTATCAAGGGCTAAAGGATTGATATAATTTAATAGATAAAGTACCTACGTAAAGACCTGGACATTGAGCTTGAACAAGAAGTCTGGGAGAATATTGTCCGTAATGTTGGTTGGCCAGTAAGGCATAGTAAGAGCAAATTTATACATTATAAAATAATTCATAGCTATTATTGGACTCCAGTAGACTTAAAAAGCTTGGTCTAATTCAAAGCAGTGTGTGCTGGAAATGTAACAGTTGTATGGGTACTTTTCTACGCCTCGTAGGCCTGTCCTCTGGTTTCCCCATTCTGGACCCGAGTGGTTTGGGCAATTGAGGAGTGGTTGGATAAGCCCTTGCCAAGCTCACCATGTTTTTGCCTTCTTGGAGAGATATCTGTTCTACCAGCTGGACTTACAAAGGCACAGTCTGGGTTAGCCCTTGCAGGCTTTCTTAATGCAGCCAGGATTATACTAAGGGGCTGGAGAAATACACTCACTGGCCACTTTATTAGGTACACCTTGCTAGTACCGGGTTGGACCCCCTTTTGCCTTCAGAACTGCCTTAATCCTTCGTGGCATAGATTCAACAAGGTACTGGAAACATTCCTCAGAGAGTTTGGTCCATATTGACATGATAGCATCACGCAGTTGCTGCAGATTTGTCGGCTGCACATCCATGATGCGAATCTCCCGGTCCACCACATCCCAAAGGTGCTATATTGGATTGAGATCTGGTGACTGTGGAGGCCATTTGAGTACAGTGAACTCATTGTCATGTTCAAGAAACCAGTCTGAGATGATTCGAGCTTTATGACATGGTGCGTTATCCTGCTGGAAGTAGCCATCAAAAGATGGGAACACTGTGGTCATAAAGGGATGGACATGGTCAGCAACAATACTCAGGTAGGCTGTGGCGTTGACACGATGCTCAATTGGTACTAAGGGGCCCAAAGTGTGCCAAGAAAATATCCCCCACACCATTACACCACCACCACCAGCCTGAACCGTTGATACAAGGCGGGATGGATCCATGCTTTCATGTTGTTGACGCCAAATTCTGACCCTACCATCCGAATGTCGCGGCAGAAATCGAGACTCATCAGACCAGGCAACGTTTTTCCAATCTTCTATTGTCCAATTTTGGTGAGCCTGTGCGAACTGTAGCCTCAGTTTCCTGTTCTTAGCTGACAGGAGTGGCACCCGGTGTGGTCTTCTGCTGCTGTAGCCCATCTGCCTCAAGGTTCGACGTGTTGTGCGTTCAGAGATGCTCTTCTGCATACCTCGGTTGTAATGAGTGGTTATTTGAGTTACTGTTGCCTTTCTATCAGCTCGAACCAGTCTGGCCATTCTCCTCTGACCTCTGGCATCAACAAGGCATTTTCGCCCACAGAACTGCCGCTCACTGGATATTTTCTCTTTTTCGGACCATTCTCTGTAAACCCTAGAGATGGTTGTGCGTGAAAATCCCAGTAGATCAGCAGTTTCTGAAATACTCAGACCAGCCCTTCTGGCACCAACAACCATGCCACGTTCAAAGTCACTTAAATCACCTTTCTTCCCCATTCTGATGCTCGGTTGGAACTGCAGCAGATCGTCTTGACCATGTCTACATGCCTAAATGCATTGAGTTGCTGCCATGTGATTGGCTGATTAGAAATTTGCGTTAACGAGCAGTTGGACGGGTGTGCCTAATAAAGTGGCCGGTGAGTGTATAAGCACACCTTGTTATAAGAACTGGATCGAACTCATGATGGTTACAGCCTCATACGAGCTAATGTTAGCCAAACTGAAGGATTCAGTGTCTATAAATTCATTGAAATGTGTGGTCGCTTCCTCCTCATCATAAATCATCGTCATCATCAGCCGCTTCTCTGGGGTCGGGTCGCAGCAAGCTGAGTAGGGCACTCCAGACGTCCCTTTCCCCAGCAATGCCCTCCAGCTCCTCCTGGGGGATCCCAAGGCGTTCCCAGGCCAGATTGGACAGGTAGTCCCTCCAGTGAGTTCTGGGTCTACCTCGGGGTCTCCTCCCAGTTGGACGTGCCTGGAAAACCTCCAAAAGAAGGTGCCCAGGAGGCATCCTAATCAGATGCCCGAACCACCTCAGCTGGCTCCTTTCAATGCGAAGGAGCAGCGGCTCTACTCCGAGTTCCCTCCGGATGTCCGAGCTCCTCACCCTATCTCTAAGGCTGAGCCCAGACACCCTATGGAGGAAACTCATTTCAGCCACTTGTATCCGTGATCTCACCCTTTCAGTCACTACCCAAAGCTCATGACCATAGGTGAGGGTAGCTTCCTCAGATTTATTAATGGTGGGGATCATTAGATAGTAAAATGTAATAGAAGCCTTAATGTATGTCAGGGGGAGAAGCCGTCATCTGTCATGCTGTGCTATTGTGGTTGCTTTCATTTTCCGTTTTTGTTTTCTGTATGTGTTTGTGTACTGGACCTTTAGACTACCATATGAAAAGTATGTTTTGTACTGTAATGTTTCAGGGGGTGTTTGGTAAGAAATGTTTTTGTTAAATGACCAAAAATGTCGAGGTGTCCCTGTGCAAGACACCTAACCTAACTGCTCCCGATGACCTGGTTACCTTGCATGGTTGACACCACCATCGGTTCACGGGTGAATGTCAGGCATTAATTGTAAAGTGCTTTGAGTGAGTGTTGCAGGTAGAAAATGCTTTATAAAATGCAGTCCATAGATGGATGGATAGGACAGTAGGTCGGTAGGTCGTCAGTCCTAAAATTGAGCAGATTAAATGTTTGCTTCAAACAAACTTTCACAGAAAGTTGAATCAGTTCATCTGCACACAACATTTATTGAGAGAAACGTTTCATCTCTCATCTGAGTGACCTTTAGAAAGGTCACTTAGATGAGCGATTAATTAGATTTCCATACCCGGGTTATTGAGCATTCATCAAGGCATTTCAAACAAACTAGTTCCCACGACGCGCCATACGACCAGGTGGACAGGTTGTTTAAGCCAAGTCATTCGAACCTTGTCCAAACTAGCTTAACTCGAAGACTTCTGAAAGGACGTTTATGACATCATTTGGTGCTAGACCTCGACTAGCTGTCTTTGTCCCGTAGTCCATAGAACATCCAGGATTTGACTCCTACCTAAAATGACCATGGGCCGTCAAAATGACCGCTGGTTTTTAAACTCTATATTCTGTCAAGATAAATACCCAACTGAGACATTAATGCATTACATATGTGATTATGTCTGTTATGAAACTAACTGACACCAAAATTAACATTTTAACAACTTTAATACTATTTAAAACAATTTAAAATGGCCGCCGTCCAACACCTGTAAATACTGCAACGCCTCGGTGGTCGTCATGGTGCGTCTGTAACGGCATCTGTAACCAGACATGTTGGAAATAATCAAAAATCAAGTTTAGACTATTTCTCTGCACTGGAGAACGCCAGTGTGTTTCTGGGACAGAGTGATGAACGCCACGAAGGAAATGACGCCACCAGCACACATCATGAATAGTCACATGGCGCGTATGATGGCGCGTAACGAGCCGTCTTTTTGACTGCTCATGTTCATTTTAGGTAGAGCTTATCATAACTTTTTTGTGTGCATTTGATCTAAAACTCATTTTAAATGCAAATATTGTCAATTTTAGGAGAATTCAGGGAGCAGCCGGTCTGCATCTTTTTTCCCCCACAAAGTTGTTAAATTGTGTGTGTGTGTGTGTGTGTGTGTGTGTGTGTGTGTGTGTGTGTGTGTGTGTGTGTGTGTGTGTGTGTGACAGAGCGAGAGAGTGAAAGTGTGTGTGCACATTCAAATACAAACATAGGAGGATGGAGGGAATATGTGTAGTGTTTTCTCTCTCTCTCTGTCGACCTCGGTGTAAGTGTGGCTGTTGACTAGAGGTCAAAGTCTACAGCTTGTCTCTTGTCCCTGTGTGTTGGCATCTCACAGAAAACAGCAAGTAGAGCTTAAAGATCAGCCATACCCATTGCTTTGTTTGTGTGTGTGTGTGTGTGTGGGAGTGGATGAGAGAGAGAATGTGAGTTAGAGAGTGAGTGAGTGAGTGAGTGAGTGAGTGAGTGAGTGAGAGAGCGTGAGTGAGTTTGAGTTACAGAGAGAGAGAACGTGAGTGAGTGAGTGAGTGAGTGAGAGAGAGAGTGAGTGAGTGAGTGAGTGAGAGAGTGAGTGAGAGAGTTTGAGTTACAGAGAGAGAACGTGAGTGAGTGAGTGAGTGAGTGAGTGAGAGAGTTTGAGTTACAGAGAGAGAGAACGTGAGTGAGTGAGTGAGTGAGTGAGAGAGAGAGTGAGTGAGAGAGTTTGAGTTACAGAGAGAGAGAACGTGAGTGAGTGAGTGAGTGAGTGAGTGAGTGAGTGAGTGAGTGAGTGAGAGAGAGAGTGAGTGAGAGAGTTTGAGTTACAGAGAGAGAGAACGTGAGTGAGTGAGTGAGAGAGTGAGTGAGAGAGTTTGAGTTACAGAGAGAGAACGTGAGTGAGTGAGAGAGAGAGTGAGTGAGAGAGTTTGAGTTACAGAGAGAGAGAACGTGAGTGAGTGAGTGAGTGAGAGAGAGAGTGAGTGAGTGAGTGAGAGAGTGAGTGAGAGAGTTTGAGTTACAGAGAGAGGACGTGAGTGAGTGAGTGAGTGAGTGAGTGAGAGAGAGAGTGAGTGAGAGAGTTTGAGTTACAGAGAGAGAGAACGTGAGTGAGTGAGTGAGTGAGTGAGAGAGAGAGTGAGTGAGAGAGTTTGAGTTACAGAGAGAGAGAACGTGAGTGAGAGAGTGAGTGAGTGAGTGAGTGAGTGAGTGAGTGAGAGAGTGAGTGAGAGAGTTTGAGTTACAGAGAGAGAACGTGAGTGAGTGAGTGAGTGAGTGAGTGAGTGAGTGAGTGAGTGAGTGAGTGAGAGAGAGTGAGTGAGAGAGTTTGAGTTACAGAGAGAGAGAACGTGAGTGAGTGAGTGTGAGTGAGTGAGTGAGTGAGAGAGTGAATGAGTGAGAGAGAGAATGAGAGAGTGAGTGAGAGAGTGAATGAGATAGTGAGTGAGTTTGAGTTACAGAGAGAGAGAGGGATCTG
>JAJHIY020001835.1:0-10000 GCA_022114975.2 Lampris megalopsis | reverse complement strand
GAGGAGTGTTGTGTGGAGTTCAGGGAGGAGTTAAGACAGGCGCTGGGTGGTAGTGAAGAGTTGCCGGATGGCTGATTAACCACTGCAGAAATGGTGAGGAAGACAGCTAGGGAGGCTACTTAGTGTGTTATCTGGACAGAGGAAGGAAGACGAGGAGACTTGGTGGGGGAATGAGGAAGCACACAAAAGAGTGTATGGAGGAAGGGGTTGGCGAAGAAGAAGTGGGGTAGTCAGAGATGAAGAGCGTAAACAGGAGTACCAGGAGATGAGGCGTAAAACAAAGAGAGAGGTGGCGAAGGCAAAGGAAAGGCATATGGCGAGTTGTATAAGAGGTTGGACACTATGGAAGGAGAAAAGGACTGGTACTGATTGGCTAGGGACGCCCTACCGAGGCGGAGGTAACACGGGGATTCGAACCGCCAATCCCCGTGTTGGTAGGTAACGGAATAGACCACCACGCCACCCGGATGCCCCAGTTGACTCAGTTTTCAGCTGGTTCCATTTGTGGAACCTAAAACGTTGAGCAGTAACGAGAGGCTTTGGGTTCAGGTGACTCTGCGGCACATCCACGTTATCGTTAAAAGACTTGTCGGCTGGTTTTGTGGGAGCCAATAGGCTACGTGGCAAGTTATGGCTTTTAGCTCCCATTATACTAAGTAGGACTGCTACCCTCGTTCCCTCACTAATGTCGTTAGCCAGACAATACTGCTCTAACCTTTCAACATATGTTGCCCAATCAAAACTGTCCATTTTTCCAGTACCTCCAGCCATTATTCATCTGTTTTGTGCCGAGGTGGAAAACCCGGCTTCAGAAAGTAGAAGTACTAACCATGTATTTGCTCCACCCATGGACTAAACCAGCTGATTTCACTAATTAGCTCTACCTGGCTGAAGTGGTGTGCTAGTTAGAATCAGCTGGTTTAGTGCATGGGTGGAGCAAATACATGGTTAGTACTTCTGCTTTCTGAAGCCGGGTTTTCCACCTCTGGTTTTGTGTTCCTTTGGTCTTTTATCCAAGGCAGCAGCAGGCAGCTTAGCTCGCTACAACAGCCTCCTCACGGCTCCCGTCTGTGCGGAGGTGCTTCTTCCGATAAGGCCCCCCTTACTCGTCCCACTCCCTCGTGACGTTTTCCTCGTCCTTCACTCACGCGAAACGGGGCACTGTGCCCATTGTAACTTGCAAATCCTCGTCGCCAGTTGTTGTGTATGTTCTTATTACACACACACACACACACACATTCAACCTTAGCCAATTGTCTTAATAGAGACACGGACACGTTGTTATGAGGACCTTGAGCTTTTACTAGTCGACTCAGGTCACGTAGCCCGCATCACAACAGATGTCAATGTGCAGTTACATAAACTAGTACGAGAAAATCTAGTTCCACAAAATAACATGTAACACACACACACACACACACACACACACATTGATAGTATATTTAAATATACTGTAGACTATAGTAGAGCGTTGGTAGATGATGAACACACAGATACATGTCGCTGTCTTCCTCCCCTCCCCTCTGCCTCTCTCCCCATCCTCCCCTTAAGGCAGGATATAGCAGGATTTTCCATAGCAACGGCTGGATGGATGGGTGGTTAGGTTATCAAAATTTGCCTCCGGATCCCAGCCTCCTTGTACCTGTGTGGTTAAGCATGTGCGTGTAGGGGTACGTGCCTTTGTGTGAGGGTAAACCTGCGCGTGTGATAAAGTTATTGTGTGTGTGTGTGTTACATATGTTTGTGTATGTCTATATGGTATAGTGATTGCGTGTGTGTGTGATTCTTTTTTTGGATGATATTGCAATTGGGTTTGTTTCTGAATGTGTGTGATTGTGCTGTATGTCTGGCTGTGTGTGATTGTGCTGTATGTCTGGGTGTGTGTGATATTGTGCTGTCTGGGTGTGTGTGATATCGTGTGGAAGGGATTTTTTTTGATAGTGCATATGTTTCGAATTGTGTGTTTGTATTGTATTGTGTGTGTTTGTATGCCTCATCCTTTGTGTGTGTGTGTGTGTGTGTGTGGTGGGGGATAATCCAGCCTTATTCTCTCACCTTTTACCCCCTGTTTCCTCTCTCCCCTCCCCCTCCCCCTCCTCCCTATTCTCTCCCCTCCCTCCAAGCCCCCGGGGTTAAGTCATGGATGATAACTGGGCCCCCTTAGCTTGTGTGCGTGGTCTTGTTGGAGTGAGCAGGGCTGAATTGGCTGTGAACTCGGAAAGCAGTGAATGCATTCAGTTAAAAGGTTTATTTTGGGGAAATAAAGAAACAACTTCCAGATTTTTATTATGGATTTTGTTAGGAATTTTTTGGAAAGGTGTCGGAAAAATAACGCGTGTTCAGTTGCCCATACATATGAATTCCTCGTGTAGATGGACACAAATTCCTCTTCACAGTGGTGTTTTGTTAAAATGATGCCCACATGGTGTGTTAATGTGTGTAAAAGATCTTAGCAAATGGTCAGTCTCTCACGTTGTGCTGCAATATTTGAATTGTATTCACATTTATGTCTTAGTTGTATATCTAACACTCTAATGCAGACACACAATGAGTGTGAAATTAAAGCTTCAACAAATAAGGAGGTCGCAGGTCACAAACACAACACACTGACCACATCTCTGTGACCCTAAAGTGGCAATTTAAAGTTCGGGGGGGGGGGAATGAAGGAATTTGTATGTAGGGCTGGGCAACGGTGACAAAATCAAACCTCAGTATTGAAGATGTGATAATATTTTAGGGATAACTATTAGTGCTTTAATAGAATATTTACAGACCAGTAATGTGGATATGACCACTGGCACGGTGGCCCAATGGTTAGCGCTGTCACCTCACAGCAAGAAGGTGCTGGGTTCGAACCCCAGGGTTGTCCCAACCTCGGGGGTCGTCCCAGGTCGTCCTCTGTGTGGAGTTTACATGTTCTCCCCGTGTCTACGGTGGGTTTTCTCCGGGTGCTCCGGTTTTCCCCACCATCAAAAAGACATGCATGTTAGGGTTAATACTCCTGTCTGTACCCCTGAGCAAGTCATGGCAAGACGAACTGGAGTTGGTCCCCGGGCGCTGCACGGCGGCTGCCCACTGCTCCTAGCTACACAGCTAGGATGGGTTAAATGCAGAGAATGAATTTCCCCACAGGGGATTAATAAAGTATCTCAAATCAAATAATAATTTTATTTATAGCACTTTTCAAAAACAATGTTGCAAAGTGCTTCACAAAGAAATAAAACCAGACAAGGTAAAAATAAGAATAAGATCAAATAATCCATCCATTATCCAAGCCACTCATCCCAGTCGGGGTCGTGGGATGCTGGAGCCTATCCCAGCAGTCATTGAGCGGCAGGCGGGGAGACACCCTGGATACGGCCAAGATCAAATAAGTAAGAGTAAAAATAGAAACAGTATGAATAAATAAAAACAAATATCAAACACTTGTAAAAGCTTTCAGTCTTTCAGTCTAAATCAGTCTTAGCTGTGATGCTGGTCGTCCCCCGAATTCCCAGTTCACAATTCAATTAGAAAAAGGAAAACATACTTCAGTTTCTGATGAGGATCAATTACACAAAAACCCAAATGCCAGGCCACGTAGGGCTGGTAACTCCCACCATGTACAGCAGGATGAGGCAGAGTGGGTGCTGAGATGACATCTGGATGGCGGGGACTCTTCTAGCTGGCTCCTGGTACACTCCCGGCTCCTCTACGCCGCAAGCGCGTCCTCATGAGATGGTGTACATCCATCTCCCGCTCCAACTAGCGCTAGCTATGAGTCTTACTAGCCTCCTAGCAGATAATGTTAACAACGCTTTCATTCTCCCGTTTCTGTAGTCGTGACTGTCACGAGGTTGTCGGCTGTGTTATGCTCCGCAGGCAATGATATATTACCAGGTTAAACAGTGTTATAGCTACGCTGACTTCTGTTCGGGCGGCACGGTGGCGCAGTGGTTAGCGCTAGTTGCCTCATAGCATGAAGGTCCTAGGTTCGAACCCCAGGGTTGTCATCCCAGGTCATCCTCTGTGTGGAGTTTGCATGTTCTGCCTGTGTCTGCGTGGGTTTCCTCCAGGTGCTCCGGTCTCCTCCCACAGTCCAAAGACACGTAGGTTGGGTGAATCGGCCACACTCAATTGTCCCTTGGTGTGAATGTGTCAGCCGCTAGTCTGGCGGCCTGTTCAGGGTGTCTCCCCACCTGCTGCCCAATGACTGCTGGGATAGGCTCCAGCATCCCGTGACCGGAATTCGGATAAGCGGCTTGGATCACGGATGGATGGATGGACTTCCGTTCGACAAGGGACTTCATTTGATCTCACTATCGAAGGCCTACTCTAGTGTCTTTTGCTTTGGTCCTCACCCAGCCCGCTTCACTTATACGCTTCAGACAGCCGCTACACCACTAGCCTCCCGTCCGGAACAAAACTCTGTGGGCCCCTTTAGTCCAAAATCCCTCCGCTTACTACTCACTCGTCACTTAGCAGCCGATCTGTCTTCCTGAACCATATTTACACCGCACCCTATTTTTTTAGTCCCCCGCTCATTCTGCCCTCCTCTTTGTCTGAACCAGACCCATGCTTCTTCTTCTCCCATTCCGCTTCTTCGTGCATCCATCTCTAACTGCCTCCGTCACCACTAATATGCCAACCTGTCCCGAGTGAGATAACCAGGCCAGTAAACAGTGACCACTATCTGTACCCTTACACTAGGGGGCCTATAAGTTAAGATGCCGAGTAAAGGGGAAGGGCCAGTGATTGAAAAACGTGAAACCTCAAAGGAGATAAAATTACCAGAAGCAACAGAATGGCACATAAGAGCTAACATATAAAAATTAGCTAGGCTTCCCCCTCTTTTCAGAGGGCTTGGGAATATGAAAATATGCAAAATTAGGGGAACAGTGCCCCCTCGGGACAGCCACGTGTCAGTAATCATTAAAAAAGTCCAGATTATTAGAAAACATCCATTATCCAAACTGCTTATCCTGCTCTCAGGGTCGCGGGGATGCTGGAGCCTATCCCAGCAGTCATTGGGCGGCAGGCGGGGCGACACCCTGGACGGGCTGCCAGTCCATCACAGGGCCAACACACACACACACATTCACACCAAGGGACAATTTAGTACGGCCGATTCACCTGACCTACATGTCATTGGACTGTGGGAGTTATGGGATTATTAGAAACCATAAAATCATTAATGATAAAGGACTTATTACCCAGAGATTTCACATTCAAGACGCTGAAATTGTTGGGTGTCAAAGCAGTTAAAACCAACGGGAGTATAACAAATAGGATGTAAATTGCAGATATTTGCTCCAGATATTGGGTTCTAGTTGTTTCTATTATTAGATAGGTCGTGCGGATTAGAGGCACAGTGCCTAATGATAGTCTGTACGGGGAAAACACCCGGTGATGACCAAGCAGGTTCATCGTTTATTTCACTGAAACAGTCCAGTAAGTTCAGAAAATGGTCTCACTTAGCTGTAATGAAGCCTTTAAGACCAGGGAATGACAACATTTAAGTTATATCAGCATATTACCAGAATCACAATCCCACAGTATCTGTGTTATATCCATGTACCGCCCAGCTCTGTTTAAACAGATTGAAAAAAGGGATTTAAAGAGAGAATCGGTAATCCTACATGTCATAGAGAGGAGTAGAATAGAGGGAGGCAACACACAAAGAGAAGAGATTGGGGGAGGTGGGAGGAGGATGGGAGGGGAGGTTCTTGGTGGCGATGGCAGCAGTAGTAGCAGGTCCTGGAGGTTAACAAGGCATGCTGGGAGCCATGTGTCATGGCTGACATGACAAGCTTGACCTTGGAGCAGACCGGAGAGCCTCCTCCCTGTCACCCCTCCTCCATATACCTTCCTCTCGCTCTCTCTCTCTCTCTCTCTGTCTCAGTGCATGCTGGGAGTCGGTGTGTAAGTGTGTTTGGTGAGAGCGAACTGCTGTTAGTAAGTTCGATGTATTTAAGTCAAGTCAATTTTATTTGTATAGCCCAATATCACAAATTACAGATTGATCCAGTTTATAGTAGGTTATTTTTGTCTTTCGGGCTGATGGCCTCAGATTGAGTTTGTTTTTGGTCGTGGGCTACATGTGCTGAAGTCTGTGTATTTTGTTTGTCGTAGTTTTTTTTGTTGTTTTTTTTTCCGGGTGAGAGAGATAGCGTCCTCGGAGACGCTTTCTCTCTCCATCCGTCATGGAATGCAGGTTCAGCCCGATCCATCTGTTCCGATAGAGGCGGTTCTCCTGGCTGTGGTAGACTGTGTGGGACACGCCAACCTGTCCTATGCCTCCAGGATGAACAAAGGTGGGATTATTTTCCTGAAAAGAGGAGCGTTTTTGTGGCTGAGCTAATAGCGAGCAGCGTCTCTCTGAATGGCGTCCATCTGCAGGTTTCTCCGCTCGCCGTGCCTTCCCCTGGGTCACTGTCTCCGGTGTTTCCCCATTCATTTCCAGTGAGGTGTTGGAGCGGGAGCTGCAGGACTTTGGGAAGCTGGAGAGCAGTTTTAGGACTGTGGGGTTAGGCTGTACGAACGATAAGCTGAAACATGTCCAATCCCTCCGGGGACAGGTGTTCATGGGTCTGAATTATCCGTCACAGACGCTGGAAGTTTCCTTCAGAGTGAAACATGGGGAGGGACATTACATTGTGTACGCTAGCACAGGCAGCATTAAATGGTTTGAGTGTGGGGATGTGGGGCTCAAGTGGAACGCTTGCCCTCACAGGCTGGCCGAGGGGTGCCCTGAGCCGTGAGCCGGGCCGGCGAAGGAGCCAGCGAGTGTTGCTGCGCCGCGAGGGGACAGCGCCCTGCCGACTGAGCCCAAGGCAGGAGAGGGATACAGCAGGCAGGCAGATCATCAGGCAAGGGAACAGCGAGTTGATTCAGGCAGTGAGAATGTAATTGGTGACAGCTCGGCTGTCCCGAGTGTCACAACAGACAAAAGGAAAGAAGTAGAGGTATAACCGGCAGCACCAAAAAGCAGCGGAAAAGGGCCAGCAGCTCAACCTGACCAAAGTCGGGCTGGTGGTGCAAAGGAGAGAAAGGGTGAGTCGTGCATGATGGAGGGTGTTGCTGGTGAGGGTAAGGTGGAGGACATAGGGTATGACACTGACTCTGATTGTATCTCTGTTACAGACTCACAGTCACAAAGTGGAGATCTGTGCACACTAGAGGAAATTAATGGTTTCTAAGATAACATCTTTGGAAATCTGTGAATGTATCTTGAGTATTTCCAGATAAAGGAACATTTATTGAAAGCGTGCTGACTTTGCAGAAAGCAGTTGGTTTTGATTTGTTGGATGGAAGAAAAAAAAAACTTTCCGTTTGAGAAAACCCATAACAGGTCTCAGAAGGATGCTCATGACCAACAAAGAAAAATGTTCCAAAATGTTAAAGACTAAGTAAGTAAGGCCGTGATGAGTGTGTTGCACTGGGTGATCTTCCTCTTACTGTTTCTTCTACCTGTTTATATCATCTCTTTCTCTCAGTCTTTTATGCACAAGGGGAAGGATGGCTCCTCCTCCCAAACTGCTATGCGAGTGCCTATCAATGTCAAGGAAGCTCTCCTGAATCCCACAGCAACCAACAGAACTGACTTGATCACGTGCCGACTCGACCCTAACTTTAGACTCCAAAAAAAGGGATGCCTAACATATACTACCAATGCTGCTGCAAAGAAGACCTTTATCACAGAGGTGCCTTCTTCTTCAGGCCAGCCCGGTCAGGAGAAGATGATTGGCCACAGAGGTGTGGATGGCTCGGGAGAGACCACCTCCTACAAGAAGACCAAATCCTTTGCCCTGAAAGGTACCATCCAGCTGGACATAGGTTACACAGTGGGTAACCTGCGCTCCAAGCCAGAGAGAGACATGTTGATGCAGGACTTCTATGTGATAGAGGGTATCTTCTTTCCCCAGCAAGGGTAGCAATTTGACTCCAGCCCACTATTTCCCAGACTTGCGCTTCAAAATCTACGTTCCTGCGGCTTTCCGCTATGTCAGAGAACTGTTCGGCATCAGACCAAATGACTGCCTGTACTCACTGTGTAATGAACCCCTGATCAAGCTGCCCAACCCGGGAGCAAGCGGGTCAGTTTTCTATCAGACCAAGGATGATGAGTTCATCATCAAGACTGTCATGCATAAGGGGGCTTAGTTTCTACAGAAATTGCTGCCTGGATACTATATGTGTGAAAGGTCGGAGCCTGCAGCTTCCTTGCTGCTGGAGGAGCCCCTGATTCACTTAGCCAGGCTGGATGTCCAAGATTCAGATACATTTAGCCATTATTTTCAGATAGAGTATTATCACATAATAATAATAATAATAATAATAATAATAATAATAATGATGATAATGATAATGAGCTGGAAGGCAAAGCTCTCAATTTACCAGTCAAGCTTCGTTCCAACCCTCACCTATGGTCATGAGCTTTGGGTAGTGACCGAAAGGGTGAGATCGTGGATACAAGCGGCTGAAATGAGTTTCCTCCGTAGGGTGTCTGGACTCAGCCTTAGAGATAGGGTGAGGAGCTCGGACATCTGGAGGGAGCTCGGAGTAGCCGCTGCTCCTTTGTATCGAAAGGAGCCAGTTGAGGTGGCTCGGGCATCTGAATAGGAGGCCCCCTGGGCACCTTCCTTTGGAAGTTTACTGGGCACGGCCAACTGGGAGGAGACCCCGGGGTAGACCCAGAACTCGCTAGAGGGACGACATGTCCAATCTGGCCTGGGAATGCCTTGGGATCCCCCAGGAGGAGCTGGGGGGCGTTGCTGGGGAGAGGGACGTCTGGAGTGCCGTACTTAGCTTGCTGCCACCGCGACCCGACCCCGGAGAAGCGGCTGATGATGAGATGAGATGAGATGAGATGAGACGACTTTAGAAATAAAACCAGCTGTGGTCATTAAGAGGCCTCCAGTGCAGCCTGTAGATGTGTGTCTGGCAATGCCTTGTTATGTACAATTATGTTGGTTTCGAGTTCAGTTACATTGAAGCATCAATTGTGATTTAATTAAGCCCAATTAAGTTTTTATTAGTCCAAAATACAACACATAATGACAGCCTTACGTGTGGATTGGAAAACTACATCTGTGTGTATGGTCTCTCTCTCTGTCTCTCCCTCCCTCCCTCTCTCTCTCCCCATCTCTCTTTCCCTCCCTCCCTCCCTCCCTCCCTCTCTCTCTCTCTCTCTCTCTCTCTCTCTCTCTCTCTCTCTCTCTCTCTCTCTCTCTCTCTCTCTCCATCTCTCTCTCTCTGTCTCTCAATCTCTCTCTCTCTCTCTCTCTCCATCTCTCTCTCTCTTTCCCTCTCTCCCTCTCTCTCCATCTCTCTCTCTCTCTCTCTCTCTCTCTCTCTCCATCTCTCTCTCTCTCCCTCCCTCCTCTCTCTCCATCTCTCTCTCTCTCTCTCTCTCTCTCTCTCTCTCTCTCCCTCTCTCTCTCTCCATCTCTCTCTCCCTCCCTCTCTCTCTCTCTCTCTCTCTCTCTCTCTCTCTCTCTCCCCCCTTAATCTTTCCCTGATGAAAGAGAAACTGAGTACAATTAGGTGTAACTGTCAGGTAACATTAAGCTTGTTCTTCTGGATAACATGGTCACATACCACTGTGATCATTCAAAGTAATTACACCTGCTTGCACACATGCTCAAAGACCCCCCCCCCCACACACACACACACTCACACACTCACACCCACACTCACATTCGGATTAGTTTGTGCCTATGTACGTGTATGCATGTATGTAGGTGTTTAATCATTTATCAGTGTGGTTTGTGTTTTGTTGAAATGTCAATAATTGTGTTTAAGGAGGATTGTGAAAGTGTGGGAGAGAATGTCCTCGTACACAGACACACACACACACACACACACACACACATATATATATATATATATATATATATATATATATATATACAAACAGTAGATAGGGTGTTATATGCTGGAGCGTGATGCACATATGTTTACATATTTTCTACTTATTTCTATTTCTTATTTTCTATTTCTATGTATTTCTATGTTGTTG